>DWPT01001291.1:0-19194 GCA_018251895.1 Agathymus mariae mariae
CAGCGCGGTGAGTCCTGAGCCCAAGAACTTTCTGGTTTCGTGTTTTTTTCTTTAGACAACTTAGCTATCGTACAATGTATATATGAGAAAAACTATTATTAGAGGCATTTATTACTAAAATAGAACCCAGAACAGTAGGTGTTACAATTTGTGTCTGTCTGTGTGTTTGGGTGCGCTAATCTCAGACTCTGTTTAACCGATTTGGTTATAGTTTTCATTAATATATTGCAGTGAGCATCACTTAATATTTAAAGTTCGTTTTATTAAAATCTGTCTTTAAAAAGTTATACATCCCGCCTTTGCTTCGCTTCAGTAGCCCTAGTGCTTCACGTAAAGAAATAATGCCCCTCTAGTTTTGTAAATCATAAATATAATAATATATTACAATAGTCGTAGCCAGGCAGTCAAAATTGTATTTCCTATTCCGCGGGTACAGATTCATTTCTCAAAAAAGTACTAAACTGCCAAGTATCATCCGAATTTGTTCAGTGGTTTTAGTATGATACGCGGTCGAACAGACACACGGACAGATAAAAGTTCAAAAAAAAAAAATGTTTTGGCCTTTATATCGATAGCAAAGTCTAACTGCATTAAAATAAAATAAAAAATATTCCATGTACAGATCTATCCCCGTTACCATTTTATTAACAGTACAGACAACACATTACCTTCAAATTTATAGGTAGGTTAAGAGTATTTTTCTGTTGTAACACCTACCACATGTTCCCAACATCAATCTCTGATAATTTTGATGCCAAAAAAAGCAACCTATGTCTACCTACAAAGAAATATGAACATAATTTATCACGTGCCCATTTCTAACGCTTCTGTTCCCACCCCACCCAACCGATTCGTGTGAGAGTTGCGACGGTTACGGTGCACGGTGTAATTGTATAAGATCCGGACTGTGATAATATGTTAACTGCACACACTTGAACCACCCAGCTGGGATCGGCGTGTGCGACAGCGCCTCACGACCATTGTCTAATTGTTTTGTATACTAATGACGTTTGTGTATTTTATCTACGGTCCGGTAATATTCTCGTGTTTCTTATGTTAGCACTCGCCCATCGTGAATGTACGTGTGTGTGTTGTTTGAGTTGTGACTCAACAATAATGTGATGGTGATGAAAAATGATACTTAACAATTAATAGTAGTTGTAGTATGCAATAAGGTATTTATTCTGTCACTTATAATATTCGTACAGAACAAACGGAGCGGAATGCACGCGCGAAGCTCGAATCGAAGCTCGCGAGCGCGAAGGATCACCACAAAAGATACCGGACTGACTATACGCCTGATGCCAAACCGGCTGTAATCCACGTAGGGCTGTACAATATGTTATCGATTACACGGTAAAAAATGCATAGTTATTTAGAATATCTTTGGAAGTTTCTAAACGAGTTTTTTTTTTTGTATCAATTAGATATCGGTATATTAACAAGATATACTGACAGACATTAACGACTGAACCTTTATTGATTTGTGCGTTGTGGTTGAAATTCTTGATGATTAATAACAATGTATATGATATGATACGATACGATATACGATATGATATGATCTGATCTGATATGATATATCCGTTTATCATTCACTTTCGATAAAAAACATGTATTACCGATAAATATTACCAAGCCTCAAGCTGCCACCAAATATATTGTATAATATCAAATTAAAAGTGAATTCTAATTTTTAATCATGATCTTGTTAATACATTAGTGATAATTAACTTAGTGACAATACGAAATTTTAAGTATAATGCTTATTTAATAGTAATGGAATTCCGCGAAGCTTAAAGTTACAATATCCATACATGTGTTTGTACTTGTATATAAGAGTTACAATGGTTCGTGAAAGTTCGGTGGAAAAAAATAAAGTTGAAGCAAATTACAGATGACTATCAATGATAAGACGAACTTCGCGTATATTAGGCGACTCTCGCTCTTACGCATTAGGGGTAAGGTCGAATATTTGATCCAGGTGTTTCACTACCTGTGTCACCGATCTAAAATAATAAAAAAATATATATATATTGGTAAGAAATGTTGGTATAGAGAAAAGCATAGATCTTTCTCGAAAATCAGAAAGCAGCCCTAATAGAGGGTAAAACCGCCCGTATTTCGAAGCGAAGAGTTTTATCTAGGAGCGAAATACCCGTGATTGATATGTGCGACTATGATTGTTAAATATTAAATTGTATGTTTATTAAATTTATATTATTATTGTGTGGCTTTTTCTCGAACCTTCTTGGTAGAGCCTCCCGTGAGGATTATATTGTCAATATTATTATTAAGTCATTATTATTGTTGATATATTTCCGTAAAGCCTGCCTGGCTAGCCTCTTGCTTGAGTCGGCCGCCAAACGACTCGTTGTGTTCAGGCTTGGAGCTTGAGAGCCAGTATTTTCTTTCTTTTTATTTCCTGGCCGACAACACATCGTTGATACCTTTGGTCTTGCTGATGTCCTTGGGTGACGGTGACCAGTTACCATCAGGTGGCTCGTCTGTTCAATTATCGGCTATTAACATAAAAAAACCTGTGAATCCTGACAAGTAAGATTAGTACTTACTGTTGACGACCTTTTGTAATATATTTTCGTAAAACATGTTACGTTTACAAATTTTCGAAAAAAAAATTTTTTTAAACAGGATTATATTTATGATTATTGCTTGAAAACTTATACTCAGACTAATTCGAGTGGAAAAAGTTATTTTGGCAGCCCTAAAATAACGGAACATGTGCAAAAACCATGGGCGGTGAGCTAGTTGACAAAAAGAGCGGACATGTCACGCTCTGGTGTATTGAACCGGACGTTCATTGAAAGTGTATTTAAAAAAACTATCGTGTTATCGCAAATGGTCAGAATATCAATATCGTTTGGGTGTCGGTTCGAATCGAATGGAAGCGATTTGAATTGTCATGTCAAAAGGTTAAGTTATCACTTTGTCCAGATTTATTAGGCTTGAATGAATGAAGTTGGTTTTTACAAACACTTTTTGAACGTCAAACTAAGTGGTCCCGCAAGAAGAAGCGGCAAGAAACTCCCGAGGAAGTCTTTTTCCTACTCACAGTTACAGAACGCACTTATGGCTATGAATTGGCTTAATATTCAACTCATGTCCAAGCAGTCTTATCCTGAAAGCAATCATCAAGTTTGTCAACCTTTCCGCATAAGAACGCCTTTGAGCCTTAAATTTGCAATTTGGCATTTCTGTCAATTGTAATGGAATTTTATTATAAAAATTCACACATCTGCCCATGAAAGAGCCACCAGATTTGCTTAGTCTGAAATTTGGAACAATCAGTTTAGCCTTATTTCTAGTATTATTATTGTGAACATAACTTTTCGTAAGAAAACTATCAGAATGTTTTTATCTAAAATGTATTGTGAATATGTAAAATCTATTTACTTTTATTACTAATGAATTAACGAATAGATGCTCTAAAGAAGGACTTAAGGTTAAATTATATTAGCGAGGTTTGATTTTATAAACCGGGACGACTACATGACATTAAACACATGGGAAGCCATTAAAACCCAATGCCTTGACTCCATCGTACGCGATCTGAGTAAACAATAGTGGTGATCAGTCGCGAGTTTAAATCTAATCCGGGGAAAAAAACATCACTCACACCGCCTACATGCTTCGGAGCTCAAGTTAAACTGTTTATTTTCGTTCATGTCTCAGGCAAAGTAAGAACTTTAGAATATCGAACTGATCATTAAGACCTTCACAGTTTTTGCTTTCTTGTACGCACATAGAGTCAACTGTGAAATATTTTTAACAAGCGAGCTCACCACTCTATTCTTGTTCGCTGTCAGTAGTGGATGTATATGCAGTGCAGTGACCACTTACATTGGAGTAGTCGATCTCCTCATTGAACGGGCCGTATAATAAAAAATGAGGTTAAATAATATCCATGTGGTCACTTAACAAGCAGCTCGCCTAATGCGGTGATTGATTTGATCTTTTCTTTCCTCTGCTACTTGTCTGTCTCGTAACATCGTGAAATAGCTCTTAGAATGGAACCATACTAAGATCATAAAAGGTAGATAGTAGGTGGCCGAAGACTGTGCCCGTAGACTGTGGGCTAGTTACATCGCTTTCAATCAAACTTGATTGAGCTCAGATGTTAAACCGCCGCGTCTTAATTGAACCGCTCGGATGATTTAGTTGTTAATTCCTTTTTGCAATATTATTGTTTTATGGTTCCGTAGGTCCGACGGAAATAGCAATTAAAAAAAAGAACTGTCATAAAAGATTTTTCTAGAAGAATTGTTCCAACAGAAGTGATCCTAACATTTCTAGCGTGCCTGTGTGTCTGTTCATCTGCTTTGCGTATGTCAAGCTTACTGCTTATATATTTATTGGGCGTGTGAATTACGTATGTAAATGACTTATGATTTTGGAGTTAATGAAAGGGGAAAATTAGGAGAATAAATATATAGAAACGTGCGCCCTATATTTTTCGTTTTTGTATGGAATTTCTACGTGTGACCAAAATTATTTTATACTCTCGGGGTAGTTTTTAACTTGGAATATTAAAATTTTTATTCTTTAATTTTTCTTTCTATTGTTACTTTTTTTTATGAGAGTTTATTTAATTTTTCAACTAATATTTAAATTATTTTTATGATTTTAAATACTTTTATGAGACAATGATTATTCCTCTTTTTTTTCTTTGTTTACATTGTCGTTTATTTTTCAATTATGTTCAAAAACCTGTAGCTCCGGAATACCGGTAACCGGAATCACAAGAAAAGCAGCTATTCGAGAGGAATGGCGATGGATTGTCGAGCGTACCCCAAGCACTTAATTGTGACAATGGCCTCTCTGCCGTAGTGATTAAGGAAAAAAAGAATAGAAAATAACGAACTTGATTAGGAAGTAACGAACCGGAACTTCGTGCACGTGAGTCTGGTCTTGTCTTTACCGGTCTTTTGTTTGAAATTGGAATGAGTCGTTTAAAATTAACACGCTCTCGGCTGATCTGATTATGTTTTTACATAAATAGGTAAGAAACATGATGATTAGCCATTTCAAGTTAACCGTTCTCCATGCGTATTCGTATCGCTAACGGCATATTGTCAACGCTTTGCTGACCAAGATAAAATTGAGGTACCCGCTTGTTACTTTGTCTCTCCGATAAGTATCCGAAAAAAGTAACACAGCTATATTACGATGGTAGCCAGATAAAGAAAAATTTTTTGTTATTAGGTATGAAATTTGCAAAAGATACACGTTCTCGGTGGAAGGTATCAGGTTGTCCGATTTCCACTCCATAAGGCTCCGGCGTCTCATATGTGTGCGCTGGTGTGTCCCCTGCGTTACATTTGTATTTTCAAGGGGTGACCCCGAGTCACGCACTTTATTCACGCTCATCGTTTTCATCGCGTTCCTGTGTACAGTTGCTTAGTTTACAGACTCCACCTACCCCAGACTACCAGTACACGGCCTTCCTTCCACCTCCTCTTCCGGATCGATGAAGGTCAGATACCCAGACCATGGCGCAATGCAAAGAATCCTACTACAATGCACGAGTACTGTAGGTATTAACCTTGGTGGTATTTTTTTATATAAGTTAATGCTTGTCAACAATCCCACCTGATGGTAAGTGATGATGAAGTCTAAGATGTTGAACGCATTAACTTATAACAGCCTATTCACACTATTTTTAGCCTATTCATTTGGTATACCTCAAGCTAAAATTTTGGCTTTCTACTCAAGGATAGATTGAGTGTTTTACACACCTTATACAGAAATCGGTTTATCAATAAAATATGTTATATATTTTCTATTATTTTGCCTTTTGGCTGTTTTAAATTCCGTTCACGCGTTTTGCTTCATTACATTCGTCTTCCGTCCCCCTCTCTTGACAAATACCCCACCGTTTCCCCTAACATTATATTTCAAAAGATATATTGGCATATTCTCGGCCGTTCTGAACTGTAACATTCTACTTGGGATTTCTTACTTTAGTAAACCATATGCTCATATTTTCTACTCTCATGCTGTAAAACCACGGCGGCTATTGATATTTATTATTATTTCCGATGACTAGACACGAATCCTTAATGAGATAATATTATCTCGCCGTTTCGCGCCGGTGCCACATTGTTTTCCATTATGTTTTATATCGACACATTTGGAAGTACAATAAGGAAGTCCACTTCCTTACCAGTGACTAGTCGGACGTTTCAATTACATTGCCATAAATTCATTCCTACGCCCTCGCGGCGTAGAGTGCTCTAGGTTCACCGCAAACGAACCATAATTGCTCGAGTGTTTAGCTCTTATTTTTTAACAAATGCTTCATTATTTTGTATTCCATTTGCGGGGTTTCTTTACCTTAGTTTATGGTGTCCACAGCGTACGTGGGCTGGCGTGACACTCCAGCGGTCAAGGGCGAGTTGTCCGTACCCAGTCAAGGCCGTGGCCGTGGTCGTTGACCGACACGCAAAATGATTTACATCAAAACGTGTAAACTGAACAACATAACTTCTCAACACACTCGGGCATGATTAACCTTTGGCTGATGCCACAGAAGATTTTGTGGCTCAATCGAGAAATGTAGTTGCGACATTTTGTTACTGGGACAGTGTTCTAGATACCACGTAAAAATTTTAGGAACTCGGGACTTGATCGAGCGTTGCCCCGTTCTATTTTAGATGTTTAGTGCGATATGACTTAACAGTCTGATGATTTAACTCTTATAAGAGATGGTGTTCGCTCTTATCCCTTTATATAGAATGTAGATGGTTTGTTGGTATTAAAAAAACTCAATAATATTAGTGGGTACTTCATAAGTTTGGTGTTTTTTTTTTGGGTTACATTAGTTTTTAGCTTCAAGTGAGTATACCACGACATCGTTTATAATCAATTAGTACACATGTGTTAACTTTTATTGAAAATTATGCGGCAAATAGTTTTGTCGAGCCTCTGGACTTCCCCAAATGGGAACAATAACCCTGATAGTAAAAAAATCTATATAATATTTTATGGTAGTGTTGGATATGGTCAAAATTAAAACAGCGAAATTTATCTTGATTGTTTTATTACCGAATTAAAATGAGTTGAGATAAGCTGTTTTAAAACAGAATCGAAAAGCTATTTGCATTAAAATTTGCTTTCACGACTTTTTTTTTTCTCAGAAAAATAATTTACTTACGATTCCATCAAACAAGGTGACTACATCCCGACTTTGATGTTATCGTTGCAGTTATATTCAGTTTTTCGTAATTTAAATGGCAAGTTCATGAGAGTTACTATATATATTTTAGGAATAAAATATTACGGTGCTCCAGTAACACGATTGTGATGTTGGATAAGAAATCAATCGTTCTGATAGTATCTAATACGCTCATAGAACTATAGTTTGTGTTAAACATAGTTGATCAGCCAATTTAAGTAACTTCTGGTGCTGTCAGTATCTGGATGGGTGTGACCAACGATGACTGTGAGGACGCCTTAGGTAGCCTCTGCTTTTGAAGCAGCGTGGTAGTGTATTTTCCAGATCTCCTTAATCACGAAGACAAAGCGCTTATGGGTTAATGCCTACTGATTATACTATGACTACCTGTGTAGTACAATCTGTGTAGTACAAAATTATATCACAAATTTATTATTCCCCATTATGAAACTGTGTTTAGCTATCCATTACTGTCCTGCTGTACTTCTAAAATTGCGGAGTGTCGTATTGCAACATGAATTGAAGTGAGCAAACCCTGCATAATTTGTAAATAGTTTTAATTTTGATTATTAAATTGTGACCACTTATATATATTGCGAAGTAAAATTTTACATTTGTCGTGGTAATTACAACCACATAAAATTTATCTTTAATGTTTAGTTATCTGTACGAAAATCTGTAACTGTATAGTAGTGCAAGATATCCTAGTGTGTGAGTACGTGCATAAAATAGAGGACGTTGAAATGATTTAAGAAAATAGTAATATCCTTTCGTTCCAATCTTAATTCGAATTCATATTGGTTTGAAATCGTACCTACTATTGTTCCAGGCAATGAAATTATCAAAGTTGAAGCTAACAACAGGTCGTGTGTAGCCACGTCGTTCTCAATATTGAGGTCTTGGACGCAATCCAAACATTCACATTTAGAAAGTATCAAAGTTGATTACTAATGGACCCATATGGCTTGGCGAACGCAATGCAAGAATATTAAAATTTAAGTTTTGAGTAGGTATTTTTTATAGTTTAGACAGATCCGTATCTTATTGATAAATTTATATATCTTTTGATTGTTTCAATGGAGATTTTTATTTTCCCGTGTATTAATTTTTTCATATCCTAATGTTCAGCCATAACTCATATGAATCGATTTTTAACTAGCAAAAGCTTCGCTTCTGAAAAACTACCCCTTACTCTCAGAAATAGTACCTACATTATTTTTAACTTTTCGAATTTAGATGAAATGTGCTTTAAATATTAAGTGATGCTTACTACATTACATTAGTGATTATCAAAACGAAATTGTTTAAGCCGTTTCTGAGATTTGCGCGCACAAACGCACAGACAAATAGATAAAAATTCTAGTAACTATTTTTTTGGATTCTATTGCGTTAATAAAGTCCCCTAATCATAATTTTTACCCTTTATGTACAAAAAACGGTTAGTTAGAGTTTTATCATGTGTTTAATGAATGGCTCTGAGTTGGTCCCTTTTAAACACGGCAAGGTTCTGATGATGGATACTCGGGGTAAAGGGAGGGACTCCTCAACGACTGGGAATCAATTAATGTATTACCTTAAAATTTATTGTTATCATTATTATTATTCAAAATTTAAACCTATTTCAAAAAAGAAAGTCAGCAGGATCCTTGGTCTCAAAGAAGAATGGAGCCTGTTACAGCACAACATTTATTAGCATTCTATTGAGGATGAAGTTACAGCTACTCACTGAACGATGAAACTTTATCTTAAAAATGTAATCTCTGTTGCGCCACATATAGTGTCAATGGATATATCTAAAATCATTGTAATTATTTTTTTTCTTAGCAGCCTTAATCCTTGTAAAGTTCATATGGTTGTCCTTGGTTGTGAGATATTAAATTTATAAATAGTGCAGGGCTCATACTGTTTATACCCAGCGGACTTGATAATGGCCGTTTCGAAATTCAGCTGATAATATATCCACGAATGTAGAATATAAAAATTTTCGGTTATTTCCTGCAGTAGTTGCCGTTCGTTGAAACGACAAACGTAAATAAGTAAGTTTTACATGTATGGTATTTTCAATTGAGTGGTTTCCAAGATGAAAAATGTAAAACAATGTTTTAGTTATTTATATCCACTACTACTAATTTTACAATAGGTATACCTATCATGTTTTTTCCGGAACGCTGTTAAAGATCTGGGAACGCGTTTCATCTCGCACGCACCACTCGATTGACCTATCCACGCGTCCATGTTGGATTATATGGTTGTTAGATTTCTATAGGGTTGCCGAAGAATAACAGGATAAAGTAGCCCCAATTTTAACTCGAATTGACACGCCTATTATCAAAATACTTATATATGACGTTATCTCACATACTCGCTGAATGACACAGCCTCTGTCGTTACAGCGACGAATAACTGACGTCACTGCGTCTATTCGCTCTATTAGCGATGACGAACAGATTCATCATTGAGAATGAAATATTGCGAACTGTGAACCCTTGGGAATCAGCTCAATTGGCGCTCCCGTATGATAGTAGTTCTCTTGCGTATGCGATGAAGAGCTGTTTTCGAGTATCCTATTAAGATGTAATGCTATCGCCGAGCGTTGTTAGTTGATAACGGACTGGGAAGCGGTGAATGTGCGGTATTGCATCTAAGACAATTTAAAGGTATTCAACGCACTTGTTTGTTAGTGCTTGTTCGTTATATTTTTGATGAAATTTACTGGACTCAAGAAGCTTCTAAGAGTTGTAACTTAAGAGAATCCATATGCTTTTACAAAGTTGGCTAGTAATATATACTATCTAATACTACGTTAGATCGCCTACGTTTACCATCAGGCAGGATTGTATGTTTAGAACAAATTTTCCGTATCGGTGTTCTACAGTGCTATGACATAGGGTAGGTACTGCAAGAAGTGGGTCTTTTGCTTCCTTCTCGAGCGGCCATGTTTTGGTGACTCCCCTGATATCGTGAATGTTCATAGGTGGCGGCGATCACTTACCGTCAGTTTAACTCTGGTTTAGAATGAGTAAAGCAATTGATTCACTGTAATTATTTTCTCTAGAATAGCAAACCTTTGTTTCGATCTCAAAAGTGACTATAGTTTTGTTCGAGTTGATGCACTTGTAGCAGGAGTCAGGAAACTAACAATTAAACAAACCATTTGACTTTTATATCGATTATTTTACAGTAGGTCTACATTACTAACACTAGGAAATTTTAGTTTTACTTATGGTTCACACTGTCATTATGTTAATGAATTGGTTGGGAAACTTGAAAATAGATTAGGCATGTTATTAAAATAGACGCACTATTTACATCTTATTATGAAAAAACTACCTTTTTCGAGAGGCTCTTTAAGGGGTCAATGTAAATTTGAATCTAAATTAAACATCCAGATGAATAGCCTTGATTACGCAGTTAAGTGTAATTGGGTAATTACTTAGATGATTGTGACGCTGTCAATCGATGAAGAAACTAGACTAAAAAAAACCCTAGGATATTTAGAAATCAACGTTAATCGTTTCGTTAATTGTCGATGTTTTCTAGAAAAAATACAGGAAGTTAAATTATTTATTAATTAAATTAAATATTTTTTTCGTAATAAGATTAGTTTTATAAGAGTGTACAATGAGGCTGTTGTTCACGATAAAAATATTTAGGTTATGTTGTATCATTCGTATTTTTTCAACGCGACCTGGGAGTAGCATTCTTTGACTTTTACCATAGGCAAAAGTACAACATAGGGAACATTGGCAGATCATTAGTAAGATGCTTGAAATATATTTGCAAATATTTATATTCCATCACAATATCGTATTTAAACTCTCTGTACATTTCCTATACACATTTCATCCACTTCCTACGTCATATATGTTAACTGTGGAACAAACTTCCCGTATCGGTGTTCTACAGTGCTATGACATGGGGTACTTTAGGAAGTGGGTCTATGCTTCTCGAGCGGCTTTGTTTTGGTGACACCCCTGATATCGTGAATGTTCTTAGGTCGCGATGATCACTTACCGTCTGGTTACCTGTCTGCTTTTTTGCTTTTAGTTAAAAAAAAATATATCCAAATTGACATTTTTTTTTTAACAAACTAAATACAACAATTTCTTTTAACCTTATACACGAACAGTTATTGTTGAAATAGTTGGTTTATCAATTTGTCGGTTTATTCGTTTTTCTTTTGACCTAAGTATCACAAAGAAACTATCAAAAAAAAAAAAAAGAAATACTTCACTACGACTATATTTTATTTGGAAGACTTTGAACAACTTAAACTAAACAGTCTTAACATAAGCAGCGTAAGACAAGTTGAGGAGCAAACGTACAATGTTATCTATACAAATTTGTTGGATAGATTCCGAGCCTGATATGTATCCAAGAATCGCGATATCTAATTGTCAGACAATACGAAGGTCTTGAACGGAGATTAATATTACAACAAGCCAACGACTTGCTGGGTAAATCTTAATTAATTCGCAAATTTTTAAAAACGCTCAAATTATTATTATCTACTAGTATTGATTTAATTTTCGTATTGAGATACAAAATGTTTGTTAGGTGTTTTTGCTCTGTTTACATTCGAAATCTGTGAATGTTTAAATTATAATGTAGTGTCGTAGAAGCATTTCATCATGTTTAAACACTTGCCAACGTTCGGGGTTCAAGGTTATCAAATGGATCGTCTGCTCGCTCTCATTATATTTGGCATTTCATCAAGGGTTTTATGCTTGTTAGCTGCGTCACTGTTCGCTCTATATTGGTATTTATATATGATAAAGATGTGTTGTCTCAAACAAAGAAATAGTCAATGTTAATGTTTGTTCTACGTGGTACTATGTATATTTTTCTTTTCGACCTATAAGAAACCTATTATTATTCCTGGCATGGGTCTCCAACCCAATAGTGGGTACGGGATATTATTACAAGAACAAATTTGAGTATTGAATTTATAGAAGTGATTATTTATGTTTGTTAAAAAAGTCATTCATCGATTATTATAATTGAATTATGAATAAATTTGGCTACGAATCTTGACTTTACAATTAAATAAGACCTTGGCACACTTCAACTTTTAAATAAAGCACGATGAAAAGTTCGGAGCAGTTTTAGGATCACCTATCTTGGAGGATATAGTTTGCTACGATTGTAAAGTGTAAAATTAATTGCGAATCCATATAGGATAGCGAAACATGTTGCTTTGGAACTATATTGGGCATCACCTTTAAAACTAGTAATAATTTTAATGCAGCTTATAAAGTCATTGATGTCTCTGGCCTAAATTAGCTTAGTCTGTAGTAATATTAGATTGAATTTTTTTTTACATCTTAATAGCCGACAAACGAGCAGACGAGCCACCCGATGGTATGTGGTCACCGTCGCCCATGGACATCAGCAAGCCCAAAGGTATCACTGATGCGTTGTCGGCCAGGAAATGAGAAGAAGGTTTGATTGATACTGTTGTTAGGATTTATCGGACGTTCGAAGTACTAAAAGCTTATAGTATCGAGATGTATTTTTGTCTATCCACCCGATTAGTTCAGAACGAAAGAGGTTAAAATTTGGTAGATAACTTTGTAAAAATTCGAAATAAAAAAATAATTCAATGCGACATATATCTAAAATATTGAAATAGAATTTTCAGAACAGTTTAAAGAAAATGTGAAGCAAAAAAATAGTTCATAACTTTCTACAGGAAGCAAACAATATGCTGAATATATTTGTAGAATAGAACTTACCTTATTACTTGAAATTATCTATTGTTTATATGCTAACCATTGTGCCGTCAACATTTTTGTTATTGAGATCACGGTACACGGATTTTTAGCTATCGTAGATAAACAAGATGTTAAAATGTAAGCAAACGTTGAGCCGAATATTTGCACGTCTACATATTTTTGATAACAACGAGGCACGGGTTTCGTATAAATGCATTGCCCACATTGAATTTTAACTGTATGCAGCTGGTTCCGGGTTCGATAACCGGGCTCTTGGCTTAGATATAAGTTGTATAATTATTTGCTCTAACGCTGATCGTTGTCCTCCCAAGCGAAGAAACCGCAAGTACGGCTACCTTTTGTGCTTTCTCATGTTGGCTTCTACACTACATGTGTCTATTCGTATATACCAATTATTTATAAGCACTATTATATTATTATATATATATATATATAAACATAAATAATTATAAAGAACCAAAATCTCGGTGATAATATATTAATTTTTTTTTTACTAGATGGTTATTAATCCGCTCTAGATTCGCTTTGAGAGTCATAACCATTATTATTATAAATTTGTCCCGCATCAAAACGATTATAATCTGGATGATATATTTTTTTGTGTTGTAATCTTCTTGTTCGGTGAGAAACCGCGCAGTAGTTCATATGATATATAATAAAATATCGCATTTCGCCCGTAATAAATCCTAGAACTTGTAAAGAAATATTTTTAAGTTTATAATGGAACGATGAATTGGATTTGTTGCAAAATTAAGATGACGGAGTCGAAACTTTAAGAAGAATCGTCGTGCTCAAATATCGTTACGCCGGAATGTTATCACGTTTTATGTTGACTGGCTGTAAGAAAAGTGTAGCATCATTATAATTTTTATCTTCTTTTTACATGCTTTAGATTTTTTCGTGTATTGTGATCCGTGACTTTCTAAGAATGTAACAAATTTACTTTTATCTGAACCATTGCTCACAAAAACTCGGTTCAAATGATAGCAAAATAACTTTAAAGCAACCGTTGCGACGAGAGTGTTTATTTATTTTTCCATAATACATACAATTTTTTGGTGTCCCGTGTTTTATAGACGGAATGCGATGTTTGTTACAATGATTGAAAGATTTTATTTGCGAGTAAAATGGATTCGTGTAGAAGTTATAGAAAAGAAAAAACTATCGGGACTTGAATTAGTGATGATTATGAAGCATTGGCATTGGAACACTCGTGTTATTGCTTTTATGTATAGTGGCGATTAGAGTGATGTGTGAATGTCCGTTGCTGGCACGTGTCCTGTAAGTTCAAGGGCGTCTCGACGGCCGTTGATCTTTCGGTTTTTGCACGACCGGGCCGAGGCTCTCATTGCGCATGAGTAAAGTGTAACGTGACGGGCCGTGACGTGACGTCTTCGCCCTCTTGTGATCTGTGACTGGCACGCGGTGGTATGTCGTAATTCTCGAATGTTGTACGACTTATTGTTTTTGTATCGCTCTTGAACATTCTCGTCACAGTTTTAGATTAATTGTTAACTTCGGTGCATGTTCACAGTTCATTGACGCACGATATGTCAAAATTATTTACATTAGTCGTAGGTACGGAACCTTATATTGAACGTTTGTAGTTTTCTACGTTACTGGGCGTTGTTTCGTGATGGTGACGTACCTAATAGAATGGTCAATAACACCCACTCTGAAATACGTGACGAAAAAATTGAAGGTTGAAGTCATTTAAACTTCTACATAAATAGAGATGCCGGTCACATATATTAAGAATCACATGATATTGTTACTTAAAATTTAATCTTAAGGTTATTTGTCGTAGGCGCGGTCCGAGAGGGAAGGAGTCGTAGTGAGCTCTTTGATAAGTCTTTAGAACAATTAGTCTATTTACTTATTTCAATTGATTAATAAAAGTTCCAAAATATTTGGAAAATTAAATATTTTAGGCTGTGACTGTAAGTCAATTTTATAAGGTAGTCTAAATTATTAGATGGATAAAAATTAAATAAAGTCATAAAAAAATATATATAATATTCATGTTATATATGGTATTTTATAAGCTCATTAATGTAACAATTTAAAATCACAAAGTGACCAAGCTACCAAACCAGAAATAAAAATAAATTTCGAAGCACAATCCATTATACATCAACACGAGCAGAAAGCGAACGACCTTAAAAATGGGTTTGATATCTGAGATCCACATCTATTATTTTCTTATGTTATGAAATCGTCACGATAAATAAGATAAAAACCAGAAAATTTGTGTTCAAAGAAAATTTTAATGTCAGTAAAGTTAGTCGTTTATCAATTAAATATTAGGGTTAATATTTATTGTGATAAATGTACATGTTGCAGTGAATGCTTCAAAATCTATGCGCGTTCCACGCTATATTATTAGATGTTTTTCTCCTGGCGTCCAGTCGAGAACTGTCAATATAATATTATAATGTACAAAGTACGTGTTAATGAATGTGGCTATAGTATATATATATTTTATAGGGAAACGAAAAAATTATATATTTGACAGGTAATTGCAACATGATAACTTGTCAATATATTTTTTTACTTCCACTTCATCGGAGATGTAATCGTCCGTCCCTGGCGTTACGAATATTTTTGAGTAAAGATTTTGGTTAAATTAACACGTTGTAACATAAACTTGTAAGTGTATTGATTGTTTTTTGGGGGATGGACTGCTCGCGTCGCGTAGAAGGTTAGTTGATCACTAAATTCCCTACATGTGACCCCTAGGTTGTGCACAACGAGCAGGAACTCCGGTGGTAGGCCATATCATCGGCTGTCGGCTGGTTTCCACCCATTAGACAAAGCCATGCCGCCAAGCAATTCGTCGTGTTCCGGCATGATGTCTGATGAAGCCGAAATGGGAATGGTTCTGAACACTTGCGTTGCGTTAGCGAGACAGCTTGTGATGCGATGATTGTATGTTGTGTCAGGAGCTTAGCTCTAGAACGTAGCAGGATCTGAAGCACGGTGCACCGCTGATCGATAGCAGTCAGTGTGGATCCAAGTAGTGGGGCAGCCACGCAGGAAAGACTGCCCGCCAACCGTGAAAAATCCCACTGTGGATACATCATGCTGTTTGGCGACCGGATGAGGGAACCTGATGGCGATCTTCAAGGGGCGTTCGGGCGTTCCTGCGTTCTTCAAGCTAAGGAAAGATAGTTGGTTTCCTCAGCGGCTACACTTCCCCTCATTTAAAGTGCACTTCACGAACATACGTAGCTTGCATGCTAATATGTCATCAGTCCACCACCATCTAGAGACTGCGCGGTCGCACTTGCTCTTCCTGACGGAGACGCAGATTGGTTGCCCTTCAAGCATGGCGTATCTCAACTGTCCCGGGTACACATTAGAGCATAACTTTCGTCCTCGTGCCGGAGTATGTGTGTATGCAAGTAATGATATCTGCTATTTCCCATATTTTCTAGTGTTTTTGTTTTGGTGGACACAGGGATCGACAAAATTGTGTATTCTTGTGTCTTCTTCTGCCTACAGCAGTGACCACGAGGCGACCCGGTTATTTGAACACCTCAGTGTGACAGCTGATGAGGCCCTACATCGACATCCAATTGGTCTTTTTTGGGACTTTAATGCGTGTCATTAGGACTGACTATTCCCATAACAGAGGACCGACGATACTGGGAGATCAAATGGCAAAGCAAGCGACTAGGGTGCCTGATGTCGGTCACACAGCCATTTGCCTGGGCCTTCTACTGACGACCGATCTAGACTGATATAACGTACAGGTCTCGTCCCCCATTGGGTACCTCTGATCATTGTCTGGTGAAAACTGTATCGTCATACTCCTCTCCTGAACACCTAATAGAGTCCGGCGGGTAATGGCACTACAGGTCAGCAGATTGGGATGAGGTTTGCTTTTCTTCTGAAGATCCGTCGAACTGCGCAGATGCTATAACCGATGTGGTATGTCAAGCTATGGATTACTTCATCCCTTTTTCTGACGTCCTCGTCGGTGGCAAAGCTCGCTCTTGGTTTTCTCGCCAAATGCGCTCAGGCTTAGAAGTGCATTCAGCGTATTTATATTGGGTTGACGCTCGAGACCGCAAAGCTTCGGATATCAGTTCGAAGAAGAAAGCTTTTTAAGAGAAGAAGAGCTTTTTAGTCTCTTGCCAAAGAGGTTGAGACTAACTTCTGTCGGCCCACACTGCCTCTATTGGTAAAACTCATACGGCCAAAGAGAAGGCGGATTTGTTCGCGTCTCTGTTTACCGACAATTCGCGTCTAGATGCTAGCAACAACATACCACCACAAATACCTCACTGCGGCATCTATATGCCCGAGATTCGTATAACTAACAAGGAAGTTCTCAGAACATTGCGGTGTCTAGACGTGAAAAAAGCCAGTGGTCCTGACGGAATTCCAGCGATTGTACTAAAGGCGTGTGCACCCGAGTTGTCTCCTGTATCAGTGCACGTCTGTTCCGCCTCTCTGTCGAGACTGGGACAGTGCCCAAGCACTGGAAGTTTGCCAACGTGCAACCTGTGCCCAAAAAAAGCAGCAGCAACGATCCTGGTAATTATCGTCCGATTTTAATTACCTCCATACTCTGCAAGATTATGGAACATATATTGAATTCGTGTCTCATGGCATACCTAGAACTGAGCGATCTTCTCAGCGACTGAAAGTACGGATTTCACCGAAACCGGTCCACCGGGAACCTTATAGCGTATGCCACACACTTATGGGGCGAGGCCCTCGAGAAAAACGGGGAGGCGCTCGCCGTCTCCCTCGATATTTCAAAGGCCTTGGACAGGGTCTGGTATGTTAATCTGTTAAGCAAGCTTTCAGCGTATGGTATCTCTTGTGGTCTTATTGGTTGGGTAAAAGACTTTCTGAGCGAATGATTTCTCCGAGTTCACGTCGATGCTTTTTCGTCGCAATCGATGGGTACCAACGCCGGAGTTCCTCAGGGGTCCGTTCTGTCCGCTGCTTTATACCTGTTGCATATCAATTATCTGCTCAAGCCCGGTATCTAGGGGTATGAAGATGACAACACAGTAGTGGAGAGATACCTTCCGAAACCTCGGGCCAGTAGAGACGAAATACAGTCTGAAAGAGAGGCCATGGTGGAAAATATGAGTTTCACACTTCGGGCAGGGTCTGTATGGGGCAATGCCAATCTTGTAAGATTCAACGCAACCAAAACACAGACGTGTCTGTTCAGCGACAATAGGATCCCGTTCATCTTGGCTCCTACTTTTCAGAATGTATACCTGGAATGCACTGACCGTCTTCAATTGTTGGGAGTCGAAGTTTCTTCGAATCTCAACTTTGGTCGATTCATCGAGTCCAAGGCTAAAGCGGCTGCAAGGAAACTTGGGGTTCTTGCGAATGTGCGGTGGTACGTCACACCGAATCAGCTTTTAACCCTCTAAAAAGCTCAAGTTCGACCGTGTGTGGAATACTGCTGTCACATTTGGGCTAGTGTTGCCAAATGTCATCTATCAGCAGTGGACTCGATCGAGGGGAGTACAAAGAGGCTCATTGGTGACCCAGATCTATTCGGAACCAATCTGCTAAGCCTTGAGCACAGACACAGGGTTGTCAGCATCTCGTCTTTTATAGGATTCATTTTGGTGAGTATGCGCAAAACTTCCTCCATTCGCCATTGAACAACTCGACGTATGGCGGATATCCATCCTTACGTAGTGAACGTATATGAACCTATATGAACGGCGCGGTTTACGTCGTCATTCATTGTGCGCACTGCAAATAACTGGAATAACCTGCCCGCGTCGATGTTCCCGCCTCCTTACAATGTGGGAATCTTAAAGAGGAGAGTGAATAAGCTCTTATAAGTTAGTGCGTTGAACATCTTAGATTTCATCACCACTTTCCATGATGGAGAGATTGTTGTCAAGTATTAAGTTATTCTATGTAAAAAAAAAATCGATTTTAACTTATGCATTTGAAATTAGAGGTCGTTAAATGTCCTTTATTTCTACTCCTTCATATTGAGTCAATACTAATTTTAAATTGAGATTTTTTTACTCTGGAGTGAAGCAAAGAAGACAAGATAAGTACATTTCAATAATTGTATTCATTTAGTGATTTTTTATAATACTTAACTATTAATAACGTTTTTTAAACAGTTGTAAAGTTTGATGTCTATATTTGGTTACAAAACCATTGGATAACTTTGTGGGCGAAGATGAGTCAATCGTTAATGCCTAAATTATGCCAAGAATGCAGTCTTAGCTGAACAGGAAAATGCTTACTTGAACAGGAAAATGC
>DWPT01001292.1:0-19194 GCA_018251895.1 Agathymus mariae mariae
AAACAAAAAAAAAAAAAATAACCGTAGAATTACGTACAACACATATCAAAAAAATTATGACGTAGCCAAAAAAAGAAATGAAGGTCGTAAAAGAAAAATTCTATTCAAAGTTTTCTTTTTTCAAATGACAATACTGAATACTGGTATTGGTCCCGTACAAAATATTTTATGTTTTACTACCTTTTCTGCATTCCTATGAAGTCATGAGTGCATTTGTGAATGAATCACTCTACTACTTATCGATTGTAAATCAATCATAGTTAGTCAGTAAACAGGACTACGTCTGAATATCGGACTCGTGTAACTAATCGTATAATTCGTCGTAATTAAACTAAGGCTTTCTCCTAATTAGAAGTAGCAATACATTTCAGATCGACCTCAAGTAATGTGTAACTGTATTTACAGCCATTAGGGATGTTTACAAGTAGCACTTGCCACATATCATGCAGTGAATCTGCACGCCCGTCCGTTACTTGCATACCATTGAAAAAATAATTATACTTAAAAGGAGAGTCCCATTGATCGGAAGGTGAATAACTCCCTTACCACTTTATGGGACCGCGGGATATTGATACCAATTTAATCTTTTATAACAATCATTTATTGATACCTGCGCGCGAGTCCGCAATAAATTTTGACGATTTTTTATTAGGACGCATACCCATTTTTGAGAACCGTTACAGATATTTTAATCATAATCATAATAATAATAATATTATTTTTAATACTTTTGGCTTAAACCAATTTTTAAAGTATTATTCGATTATGTCTGTTAACAATATATTTAATAAGCATGAATTTTATTAAAATATAATTAACCCTAATCAATCTATATTATTGATGAAATGAATATTTTTTCACATTAACTACCTTTAATATATATACATTTAGTTATATAGAGGCATTAGAAATATTTTTTTTATGTAGTTTGTCTGGCTGTCTGGCTGGCCATATGTCTAATTGCACAAATATAAAACTAAAATAGCATTTTATGAATATATTTAGCATATTAAAATATATTTAGATGATTCTTGATACTTTAAATCGCGGAAATGTATCTTTTCCGCTGAATTATTCAAACCGAAGCGAGAGTAGATTTCTAGTTATATATTTAACTTTATGAACTTTGGGTTAAATGGTCATTATAACTTCAAATTTGGTAAGCTCACAAATCGTAATGATATAATGATAAAATAAAGAAAACCTTACAATAGAAACAATTAAAATGTAAGATATTAAAATCAAAGTGTAAAAAGATAAAGCGTATAACTCACAATTTATCATTTATTAACCACTAATTGTTGATACATGGCGTCCTACTGATATATCGAGAGCCATAAAAGTACAATGAAAACACTAATCGCAGCCAAAGTGCGCACAAATCACCGAAGTCCTGATTTAAAATTGAATGGGGACCAGAAAATATTCTAAAAATAATCAAGTTCAACGTACGCTTAATGAGATGCTTTCGGAAAAATAACACTTTGATTATAAAAATGAGTTCATGTTGTTTCTAATAAATCGAGGGACTTGAGGCAAATAAGCTTCACTGCTGTGCACGTCGAATATAAAACACAACGGTAGGGCGCTGCGTTATAAATCAGGCTGATGATATGTGAGCGATGCTGATATTATTTTCAAACGAACTGTTGCATACGGTTTCGCCTTCAAGTTACTATAATTGACGACTTGCAATTAAATCATAATATTACAAAAAGTACAAGATTATGTTTTAACAATAATAACGGTGTCGCTCATACACTGATTGAAAATCGTACGACAGGAACAAGGCGAACGTCTATATAAGAAACATAAAATTATCTATTTGTGTAAATATAAAACTTTGTATAAACATATAAATCTATTTTGTTGTTTTTTTTATAACAAGAGATTACGAATTTCGTGAGTTTGTGTATATGAGGAGGGTAATCACCGGAAGCAGGGAATTTATTTGAAAAAAGCTTATTTATTATTCCGGATACACATAGGTTATATAAAATTTCTTTTACCGGAACGTAGTTGGTAGTAATTGAGGCGGGCCGCTAGCAAACAATAAATATAAAAGTCAACACTTGAGATCAAACATCGTGTAACAATTAGTACGTGAGTTCATCTTACATTTAATAAACATAATATTTGTTTTATACGGATATCGGCAGAGGTAACAAGCACAATCAACATTTTCAAATGAAACAGATCGCAAATAATGTGGCAAGGTATACAACGTACATAATACGGACCACAATAGGAACGATGATTTGTTAAACGGCACCGGCGGGCGAGGCAAGGCAAGTTCTTACCGGATCTTTCTGAATACTTCATTACATGACTAAACAGAAACACTAATAAAGGATTCAAAGGAGCGAGTGAGACAAACAAAACGCCACCGACACCGCAACGAACATCTTTATTCCAATTGAAACCATAAATTACCAATGTTATTGGTACCGAAAGATCGTGTTTTCGTTAAATACGTTAGTCTTAATCATGCCTCAATATTCGGACTGACGCGGGAGTAATTGCAGGATGATACAAATCATACAAAAAACAATACATAATTTACGTCTCGCGTACGCACAGCGCTATATTAATTTGTACGATCATCGCCCGTGCGTCGACCCAACCGCTGCATTTAGCGGATAGTCCGTTTTAAATAAGAATATTTTTGTGACCGTCACTCGTCCTCGCCGCCAAATGGAAACACAACGACAAATGAAAACTGCAAATTGTTCTGTTGAGAATGAAAGTATGACCGCTGCACGCGCGTGCATTTGGAATTAGCGAGAAGTCTAAACACGCGATTTCATTATGCTAATCTTATGCGACATCAATTTGAGTAATTGTAGCGAATCACCTTCGAATATAACGCTGAGTCCCACATCTCGAGTGCAACATTAATTATACCGTAGTCTCATCTTTAAAACGTAGTAAAAACAAATGGACACGTCTTGGGACGCTGGGAGCTAGCTGACGAGACGTAATCCGGTCGGTCATATAATATTAACCTGCTGGGTGTTATGGCGCCGCGCCTCCGGAGTCGTGTGCTCTCGAGCTAGTGAAAGCGCGGGTGAAACTTCCAAACGGAAACGAACCGGCTTTCTACCCCGCCTCCCGTCTTGAAGAAAACTAACCCTGTCTGTGTTTAGGAAGGAACACGATCGAGCGTCGACCTTAACAGCTCGGCGGTGGCTTAGCGAGTCGCACAACTTCGGTATGCTGCGACGCGTACAACATAATCCTTTTAACGTGAAAAGAATATACTGTCAACATTTTCCCCGGTTGGCATATTGTATCGTGAGCACACACACATTGAAAGTTAGTCCTTTCAAGGAATTTGAATTTAATTTCATCGTTTACACATCGAGATCCACTATAAAATCTATTTATATAACGGCGCATACTATTTCATGAAATCGTTTAAGTTAATTGTTTGACATATTTTATTAAATATTTTTTGCACACAATCGGTAATTGGTTTTAGTATTTTTCGAGTGGGTACCTAGCTCCGGATATGATTGCAAGTGGCGCCATCTTGTCAAAAGAGTTTGTCATTTCAGACTTGTACAAGATTGACGGACAGAGGTTTTTTAAGTTCATCAACTCCAACTACCTACTTCAACATTTTGACAATGAAATATAAATTAATTAATTTAGGACTTGTGAATATTAAATCAAGCTTAATAGGTTTACGTAGTGTATTCATGTTGGAAATTCTTAAACAAAGGAACACGATCACGACATAAATAATCATACGCATATAATCCTCGTCGTGTCCGTCTTATACATATCACATAATTTATTACAAAATAGTCGATCACTAAATCGTTGAATGCTCAATAATGAACACCGGTGACATATGCAGAGTATCGAATTAACGTAAATTATCCGATTACGACCATAATTTACAAGAGTCAAGGATTCTACTAATTATATGATCTTATAATTAATAATGTATTCGAATATCAGATGTAGGTGAGGCTTTAAGAAGCAGACCCAAGTTCATCTCTGAAATTATATCGTTACTAATTGGCCGTATCCGATACCAATTACCGTCATATTTCGAAATCGGCTATTTAGATCGTATAAATATTCATAAAATGGCCTCTCTGCTGATAGAACGTTCCTTAGGATCCATTTGTATTGGAACGATAATATCTTATATTCAAATAAGGTTCAACGTAACATTTGGCTTATTAATTCAAATGTGAAATTACATTGTCCTACTGATATATTGTTTGAATATTTAATTTATCGTAGGTAGATAGTACTAAAACAAAAAATATTCTATTCATTAAATCAATTTGCATTGACAAATCAGTTCGTACATTGCCCGACACCGCAACTTATAACAAAAATAGCCCATATCGTTCAGTGCAACCTTTTTCGTCATCATTTGCAGGTACTACAACGTTATAGGTACGAGTAGAACCCGGAATACGTTGTCTAGTGCGTCTATACGTATAAAATTAATCTTTATTTATTTTAAAATTCATACATCACTATAGAAAACTGAAGGAATGCAAAATGCTTGACAGTTGCCGTGTATATTAAGTTAATCTTCCAATGTTTGATTGAACATTGATTGACAGGTGAACACTTGTTGTGCGTCAACAAAAAGTCATAACAGTTTCGTTTATCCAAACACCTATGCAGAGATAATCGTAATAGTATCACGAGCTAGTGGCGAGATACGACAAAGTGCATAACATATGAACCTTCTCAGTAAACAAACACACGCTTAATTATTTATGTGGAAACTTTCGTGGTGATTGGTAAAACAGTGTCGAAGTCGAAGCGTCAAACGTTTATGCTACCCATATTACTGTTAAGTTGGTATTCGTGCATACTTAATGATAACCTTTATAATATTTACAAATGGTAAAAAAACCATTATTATTGAAAATAAGTAAATAGTACGAAACATTATCCCAAGCAAGTTAGATGTTGACTTGACCAGTTTTATTTTTACAGGCTGACGAGCAGAAGAAGAAATGTTTTTTATAGCTTCAAAGGTATACCAAAACGCAGTGATCGTTATTGTCGCCTTTGGACATATAACTATATAAGTAGATTCAGCGAAAATATATCAAAATAGACAAAAACTTAATTCGACGCCAGACCGACTATTTATTTATATGACTGTTGTTGTACCGTTGTAAAAACCTAGTTATAAAAACAAAATTAACTCCTCTATCGTGTGTATCTGTGCTACGTAAATGTTATTTCTGTCTTTTCTATTCTTGGATAAAGCATAGCAAGTGTGTTAATTGGCAAAGATTAAAAGTCCGCTTAACACGTCATAAGTCAAGTAAGTAACACTAACGTCACACTGTCGCGCCGCGTCGAGCACTATCAGAAGTAGATGAGCAGTCTGCGAGCGAGCTTGTTCTTGACGCGCACATTTCACGGTATTAGCGCGTAACGTTGTTTTATTGTGCCCCATGTTTACATTGTCGGGAACGTCTTCGATACCCGGTCGCGGCAAGGTCGGACGCCACGTGCGAACGGTTTATGCCGCTGCACGCTATTCTCCTGCGGCGGAGTCCTTGTCTTGTGATATGTTGGCAAAATTTTATGAGAATATTATTACCGTATCGTATGACGCAAAACTATTTTCCGTGTTGATCGTGACGATTTTTGTTGCATATACTAAAAAATCAAGCAAGCTAATAGTTTTTACGTTAAATGGACACTCGTGTAGCACACGTCTGAAATACCAGAAGCGTCAGCAATTTCGGCTGGTCAAGGAAGCGTTCGCTAATGCTCTGGTTCTAGTAACCGTTTTAATCTTTTTATGGTTACCGAATATTCATAGCAATGTTGACCCAGACATTTAGCACAAAGACGGTTAAGAAATACTCATGAAATGAAGTGTAGATAATTTATAACTTTTTTTTGTGGTAGTATTTGAAATTCAATTTATATTCAACTATATTTTTTCTTATTATATAAATTATATATAAACTCATAGTGACAAACAAATCTTTTGACGTCATGGCATCGAAATTAGATTATTTCTCAAACATTTTCCGGTCCTGTAACTAATTAAAACAAAACTGCCTATTGTTCTACGAACAATGTTATTCGAAAATTATAGATTTCGTTTTTATTATTAAATTTACATAGTATAGTATATAAATCATTGTAAACGTTCACGTAGAACTTTCTATCGTTTCTATGTCGTCATCAGTTAGTTCCAAAGTAATAATAATATGATACTTCTATTTAATGTTCTGAAATTCACCGGACTAAAGTAGTTGAAGGTCAAATAATTACATATTTTTTGTGTATTTAGTCTACTTGATTAACGATCAGATCATTCGTCTTTAGGTTAATAATGGCCGTCACCCATGGGCGTGTCCAACACCGGGGTCGCTACCAATGCGTTTTCCGCAGAGATGAAAGATATCACATTCTAATCGCAGGGGGCCAATTGCGTAATTACGTTTAAATTTTATTTTATTATTAGATACTATTCATTTCCAATTTAATATAAAACTTATGTCAAGTGCATCGTGTGACATTACACATATATTTCAAATGGATCTCATTCGCATTTTACTGGTTTCCTTTAAAACTAAGAGTCATGTGACCAGAATATAACTTTTATAGCAATATTGCTGACGACAATAAGTCACCGCGTGCGGCAACTGTCGCAGCCATAAAACTGCCATAACGCGCTATTACGTGTCATAACTCGACGCAACCAATGAGGTGTAGTTATGTAAACAACAAATAAAATGGATTTAACAGCTTCTTTGAAACTACGAATGAAACGTGATAAAAATATTCGAGTTTAAATTTGCAACGAAATCAAACCAGTTTTTGATTGGTATCGATCTTTTGACTAATTGTAAGCCTTTATTGGGTCAAAATTGAGTAATTAATCAAAAGTTAACTTTGTATAACATATTTCACTACACTTTACGAGTCACCATAAACGGTAATTGAGAGTAACAAATCATCGTCATACCACTGAACTTCAATTCGTTTAATATACACGAATCTGAGCTGACGCAGACGATTCGCACCGTTAAACTACTATTGCCAAAATGCACCAAGGTCGAAGATAAACTCGTACATGATTTTAGCGTTACAAAAATAACTACAGAAGAATAGTGCCGGCACACAATAGCATGTTTCAGGTCCACAATGAAATAGCCTTGTGTACTGTGACAGGCAGAGTAAGGCAAACATGGTAAAGGTCGACAGCCGCAACGGAAAGAAACAACAATGGCCCGAAACGTTGCACTTGTGTCCATTAACATCCGTCGTGTATCAAACAATATCAAATACGACCTTTGTTGAAGGGCGTCTTCCAATCAATAGGTATAGATAAATAAACAATTGCAAGGGACGACAGAATCGAAACGTTACGTTCAGCAGCTAAACGTAATCATAATTATTTATGTCATATATTGTTATTTTCCGAATTGCTCTGTCATAGCAATAAACTTAACCTGACCTACCTACCAACCTAAGTGTACAAGTTATTCAAATTTAGAATAATGTAGTAATTTAGGTGTTTTGTGAATTCACTTAGGCATATATTTGCTCCTACTACCGTTTACGAAAGGTCTTTAACATTGAAGTAAAGAAACGGCGAATGAAATCCCTCAGCACAACTTTTAAATCATCGTATAAAAGTTCCAAAATTTCACCACGGCAGAATCGGTTAGAGCTGTTTTATTTTCAGGCGTTCTCGTCCTTTATATATTGATCTATTCCATAATATGCTTTTATTATAAGCTGTGAATTAACACGTTTGTTGAAAGTTCAAACAAGAACGTATGAACTTTCGAATCTTGGCCTTATAAAGGCCATGAATACGTAATATAATTAAAATATGAATACGTAAGCAAATTATGTTTATTTCTCCATGACCACACTAGGACATCAAACCAGGCTTAACGATTGCAATGTAACAATGATAACCAGGGCTGTGCTTGTTTAGGAGGCTAATGCGATCTCTGTAGCACGGAAGTGATTAAGAACTCTTGCCAGAGTCATCAAATTACTAACCGCGCCCGACGTTGGTTAATTTGACCGATTACTTAAAACTAATAACAAGCCATCTATGATCGCTTTTTTCATACTTGATTATAACATATGTATAAGATACAAGAAAAGCATAATAAAATATGGCTCAGAGATTAATCTAAAAAAAATAACACCATTAAAAAAACATAATTTTAGTGGATAAACTTACTGGTGAAACAAAATGGAACGATTCATTTAGGTATAATATAAAATACAGTAAAATAACTTTCAGATTATAAGAGACACTGAAAAAGACTTGTCATCTGTGTTTTTTCACCCTAGCAAATCACAGCTGCTCTGAAAAACGGAAATAAAAGGTCGGCTGAGGAAATGATGGGAAAACGGTCTCCGTTCACGAGAAATTACTCCATTAAGTTGTTGTATGCGAATTATTGTAGAAAGTCATATATTATTCTGCTACAGAAAAGTGTGTCATGGATATAAATATGACTTCATTCATCGAGAGTATTAGGATGCCTTGAACAATGAATTTGATTTTAATAATTAAATAAAAAAAAACAGCCATCAAATCCTACAAGCAATTATAAAATAAATTCTATAAAATGATGTAATAATACTACTGTCTGATAAAAGACGTGAAACATTTTCTTAGAGCCTTTCTCTAGATTGAATATATCAAATTGTCTCATTATTGTTGTTGTCATATTTTTTTTATTTTTAGTATCCTTGATAGTTTCCGTGTTCATATTCTTTGTTACATTTGAATGTTGTCGTTATTGATACAACAATTTTTATGTACATATTACTCGACTGATATTTGTTTTCAGTTCACACATAATCGTGAAAATATGTTATATCGAGCAGGTAAATATTATACTTACCGTGTTGTTATCGACACTACCTGTCATGCCAGTAGGTACTATGCTACTATTGGTGTATTACTAGTGAGAGAGGTAGATCTCTGTACATGGTTAAACACAACAGCAACTACATTGTTATATTAAGATAACATTTCAATATATTTCGCCTATGATAGTTCAACAGGGTGTCTCATAACTACCACTGCCGTTATTATCCATGTCTCGTGCAAATTAAACTGCGTTATTTATAAACTTACCAAGAATAATTATAATGATCATATCGTATTTATGTTATGACAATCACACATTGTTTTGAATTAAACGGTTCCTTGGATTACTCTGAATCGTTAGATAAAACTTGAATCCGATTTCTTTGCATATAAAAAAAAATGAGCATTCTTAAAACAATAAATAAACTGTCACAAACACACAACAAATGCACGGTAATGAAGACACTTATCAAAGTTATCTCAAGTAGATTTAAAAATAATGAACAAATGATGAAATACTGAAACGAAAGGTCAAGGCTGATGTGCACCTGTGGTTTAATATCACCGTTACCGAAGTTGATTACGTGATAGATAATTGACTACTAAATATTCAACGGCTTTGTTTCTGTAGATGAAAATAGATAAAACACAACGCGATTGCTGTGATTATCCGATTATATCTGATATTATATTTATCAGATATCAATCAGATATTGAGTTACCATGAATCTATATAAATTGATAAAACATTTTACAAATGCTATATACCAAGACTGAATTTTATATGTTGTATAAATATAAATCATATATGTCGATTTATATTAGATTGAACTTCTACTACTGTTTGAAATTGCACGTCAATTGCTTCTATGAGATAAAGGTAATTCAAAGATGACTGTCCAGTAAGTTCGATTGTACGATGGGTTAAAGCGTTAAAAATAAGAGAGTTTGAAGAATTAAAAACCAGTACATCATATACGTAATGACATTGACTAAGCCGATGTCCTTGCCGCTAACAAAGTAACGTTCGTAGCATACGAAAGATGGTTCATTAAATAATTTTGTATTGTTACGAGTTTGGTGTAGATCACGAGTGATAGCGTTTGTTCGATGGTTTAATCGTAATGTCTAATAAAATTTGTTATATCCACGAAAAATTATAAAAAAACATAAAGAATCTTTATGTGTGATTGTTGCCAAACATTATTTTATTTTATGGTACAAAAAAACATTTCAATATAATTATGTCCTCAGTAATAAATTCGTAACATAAGATGTTATGAAAGATAAAATGTAAATAAATAAATATTTTGGAGCGTTAACTTTAATTAATGAAAATTATTAACTATCATATTTATATTTTGTTCAATTGATCTGTACAAATTAATGTTAACTATGGACATATGCTTCGATAGCCAGTAAACCTAACTAGTACTAAAACTGCTCGCATCTTAAAATGGAATAATAATGTAGAGTGTACTTATCTGTACACCAAATTTAATAAAACCCTGGGTACTATTAATAAAATGAACAAAGCTAAAATGTAGGCTGATTGTAAAAAAAAAATGGCTAATTAACCTCAACCATCGTGATGTTTGCTTTAGTTTGCTTTAATCAAAGTACACGCACGCACACACGCACACACTCAACAGGAAACATCCTGTGTACCAAATAGTGTTTAATTACAGTAGTACCAACAGCTACACGTTTAGTTTATGGGTTAACAGTAACAATAACAGTAACCTGTATATATGACTATATGTAAAATATTAGCTGCGGCCGCGACTTCGACCGCGTGGAATTTAACAAAAAAGTTATTTAGTACTTTTCTAAAATAAAAGTAGTCTAAGTTACTCCTTATTACATCAGCTACCTGCCAGTGAAAGTCCCGTCAAAATAGATCCAGCCGTTTCTGAGATTAGCGGGAACAGACAGACAGACAAAGAGACAAAAATTGCAAAAAATGTTATTTTGGTATATGTACGGTATATTCATTCATGCATGTAGAGTAAAAAGCGCTTACTTCAATATTACAAACAGACACTCCAATTTTATTAGATAACATGTGTACAAGAGCAAGATGTTGGTCTTCCACAACACAGCGAATCCTATTGTGAGACCAACGACCCTCCATAGTAGATTGTATGATTTTATTTTAATAAACTACTTATACTAATATTTATCACATCTGTGTTATCAGTCCTAATAAGATTATTTTAACAATATGACTATTACAACGAGTACCAAAGGTGAAAAAATTATCATCAATGCTATAATAAACAATATAATATTACATCTACTACTACCATATTAAACACGAGGAAGATACTTTGTTCACAAATATTGTTTTAATAATTTCGGTACTTTTGTTATCGAACAACTGTTTGGGTATCACTGTTGATACGGTATCGCTGTATGTATACAGAACTAAATATGTATAAGACGTTAGGTTTTATTTATGTAACTCGATTTTTTTTAAAACAAAACTCAATTATATGTAATGACTCCGACCTTGAAACATATAAAAAGTGAAAATTATTTCTATTCCATAAACTTGCTATATCGACACCGAATAAACAAAAATAATGCTGACTAAAGACGCCAACTGATCGCGATCATACAATCAAGACGTAAAACAATAGGATCAAAATAACTTTATAATCTTGCGAACGACCTGTAATCGGAATAGTAAATGTGAACGACCGATTTCAACAACATATCTTATGTTACGTTGCGATAACAGTAGCAAATTTCGGTAACATTGTCGAAATTGTAAGGTTTAAATTACAATTCACAATTTCAATTCAACCTAAAAATGGTCGTACTTAATAAATTACTTTCGACCTGTAAAAACATCTGGCACATACAAAAAATAAAAACTTCAAATGATTTCAGACTGATTCATTATCTCGATACATTAACATGTTTCAGGTATTCAATTAAATATTTGTCGGTAACAACTATACTATTATGAATGTAGGTATCGGACAATATGTCACTATATCTCTTCGCTATCGGATAAAAATAAATTATGATTTAAAAGCATAATCGCGATAGCAAACCTGTCAATGTCAAAACAAAGTCACCAGACATTTTATGACTTAAGTTTACGTCCTTGTTATATCAAAAATTGTAGGTAAACTAAAAATATGTTATATATAGCTGGAGGAAAACTTAACTAGTACGGTCGGAACGCAAAATAAATACACTATTGTGTTTACCTCATGTGTGTTTATCATTTTGATCGACAGAAGGCAGAAAACATTAACATTTTAATACGAACGTCTTGTATCGGAGTTGAGATCATTATTATTCGCGTATCGTCTATAATCTGCACCCGGTCGTTCCTTTTGTAAACACCAGCACAATGGCCAACGCGTAACTAACCGAAAGCTGTTCGACCACAATGGAAAGTCGCGTTTGCAGGTTACGTAAATAACTATGCAGTTTAAGTAAACACGTTTTTGAGTTAGTTTTATTTTTTAACGAACCATCAACCTATGTTATTATTAACATTATCGATACTAATTGTTACAGTTCCAGGTACTGATCGACAATTAGTTAATTAGAAAAATTATCTCATCACATGTTTTCCGTAACACGGGGCACACAAGTGTAGAGGCAAACAATCGTCATTAACTTGATTAATTAATTACGCTTGTCAGTCTCCTGTACGTGGCGACGAAATAAAACGATATATACAGGACATGATGGTTTTTATTATACAAAAATAGTGTGCAAGCGTGTAACTCGTGCCTCACGACATACACAAACAAAATATTAAACCTATATAATTTTATGTATAAAATGCATTCACTCAGTAAGTTAGACATAGCCTATTTTGTTTACGATATTATAGTGAGGTGTATCGTTGAGTTTCACAACTGCCAATGGGGCTCCGCCCTGTCACGAACCCACCACACTGCGGGCTCGACATTGTCGAGGTCTTCTAATTCAAGCTACATTCCACACCTTTTCCCGCCCGACATTTCTAATCACAATTTTAATAAAGGTAAACATAAATTTTAATTTCACAACAGACAAGGGTAATTTGGGTCCTTATCTAAATCGAAAAGCACGTATCGTATTCTTCAAAGTTAGATAAAACAAATCAATAGAGAGAGAGAGAGAAAACCGACACCTAAAATTAACATGACGCGGCTTTGTACGATTGTGAGGCAGTTGCAGCTTATTCAATCGACAAGATCCCAGTGAGACGCATTGATCAGAACTTTAAACAAACACGGTGGCTGTAGCGTCTCCTCGTCTGCGTCGGAGCTTATCGCATAGAAAAAGTAAAGCAAGAACTAATTAACACGCCATCCCACGCATACGCCAACCAATATAAGCGAACACAACAAAAAATATAAAAAAATATGAGAAATACAAAAGAGCCCATGGAGTGTAAAACCCAACGATAGCGACGCGGCGACGGGTGGTGCCGACGTATGTATCCACGAATAACTTAGTTATATTCACATTATCTACATCATGGAACTTTATCTGGTAGCATCGTGATTGGACCCCTGTTTAAATAAAAAGCGGAAATTACCAAAAAGCAACAAGAAATAAGGTTATCAATTATCGATTCGCCGTTCAATTTTACATTACACTTACAAAACGAAGATGCGTTTCGAAATCGCATACACCGCACGGATAGGTAACGTAAAATAAATCCGTGTTTACCCTACATACATTTAACATTAACGAATACATATGGCAATTTTCAGGTCCGGTAACATTTAATAGCAAGAACTCTACGAATATTGGACACACCGATACAAATTGTAAGCAAGGAAACTTATGCGGATCTTCCAGCTATGCGAACTATGTAAATTTAGGTTAGAGCCATCATCAACGGAACCTAATGAAGTGAATGAACTAAGCGGCTTGTTCAACAAACACAGATAACGAAGCCGGTGAAGTAAAAAAACCTTTATCGTGGCCCGTTATCAACACTAAACCTTTTATGTAACGATAGCTATACTACACAACGCTCGACTAAGGGTTACAATTTAAAAGAAATATATTTGGCATTTTATTATAATTGGGCACAGCTTATACTGATTATACAACAAAAATTACTCTTGAAACACTAATTAATACTTCCAAAATCATATTTACGCTTTAACGTTCACCAAAGTCACTCGGAATCGAAAGTGTGAAATACATGCCAGATTAGTATAACGTGAATTAATTGAGACCAAATCCAGTGGTGTTCAAACAATGATACAAAGTGACTATAGTATAATTGATTGAATAAAACACAATGTTCCCTATATGACTTAGAAGTGTGTGTAAAATTAATGACAGTAAATGAATGCTAATGATGACGGAGATATATTTTTTAAGTTTAATGACCATATTAATGGAATCATCATCAGAATGTTATGAGTGATGGATGAAATTACCAATGCATAACGGCCTAATAATTTCTTAGAAACATCATATTAATTGACGTTGTTTTTATTAGTCTGAGGGAATACACACTTCTGAAATTTCAATGGTCACATGTTAGAAATGTAGAACAGCTGTTCAAATTACGTTAATACGACACCGAAGGCGGTCTTGCTTTCATAAAAAAAGGCGTTTAAGGTAAAAGTAAGCCAAAAGCCATTAGGAGTGAGTACAGAAAAAAGTCATTAGCACTATGAATCGGTGCACAAGAGGCGCCACCCGGAACGAGTGGCGCGGTGAAAACTGCGGAAAACCGCGACGTTGAGAGCACCGCCGCACTCGTAGAACCGTGTCAGTAGTGTGAAACGCTAATTGCGCACGAGTTAGGGCAGCAGATACGCCGCCACAGGTAATCGCATGCCGGATCATTCTAACTACCGCCATCGTGTGCCTATTCCTTTACAACCATCATTAAATGCCGACAATAGTTCTCATATTCTACATCTATACTTCTATGTTATTACATGCAAGTCACTGTCAGACGGCGAACCGAAATTTTAACACATCCAGACAAAGCTCCATTTCAGCTTCCTAAGCTATTGTTAATAATAAATTAATTATAGAATCTACAGGAAACCGATTCGGAGATCTCAATTTTTGGGTCGCTATGAGACGCTCCGTGTATGCCTCGCTGTAACGATTTGAGTCCAGCTCAAATGGCGAGCGTGAGCTCCCTGGACTGATTGACGACGACACACGCATCCAATTAGCATAAACCGTAATTTGATCACAAGAGCCTTAGGCAGTAACTAAGGTTAAATCACAAATGCTGCGCGGGGCCTCGCCACTTTTAGACGCAGGCGAAAACCCCGACTTCACTTCCTCATTTTTTTTGTCTCCCGACAAGAGGTTGTCACCACTCACTGCACTGTTTACTTTTAAATCGCAGGTTGCGATTGTACATCTGTTCACTGCACTTTCACTTTTATCGCTGAAGAAGGGACGGCGGTCAGAGTTCGCAGCCGGTGGTGATGTTGAAAAAAATTTTATTTCCAGGTCACGATGACCATTAATTGAAGTGACAATTTCAGAAGATATTTCTAAAGCCAGCGGTGATCGAGGCTCTGGAGAATTCGCCCGTTTTGTAGGGAATAACGAATACAAATTAGGGAATGAAAGCGCATCACCGGAGCTAATATCACGTCTTTGTGGAACACGGGATGATGGGTCACTCCAACTTCGCCTCAGCGTCGTATCTACACCTCGTCTACCTAGAGGTCCAACAACTTTCATAGAATCTTCTAATTTGGTGGGTGCGAAATCGCCACTGGAATTTTCATCGAGCAAATCTGTGATTGAATCGGCATCCCATATCTGTCCCACAGGGTCACAATAACGACACTGACAAGAACTGACGGCTGATTCAGACGGTGAAGCTGCCTCTGCCAGCCCGAAACGAGTGGCTTCAAACGCTTCACCTAGAGCGTTCACTCTATAGGCTTCTGGCGATGGATCCGGGTACTCTAATACTTTCACATCTAATCGATATGGTAATGGAATTTCCCGAGAAAAAGATTCGTCATATATGTTGCGCGACATCGATCCCATGTTTGAAACAGCACAGTAATCGACTTCACCGAGATCTAGTCCAACAGTGGTTATATCATGTGGAACGATATTATTAGGTTTTCTATCCTTTTTACGCCTTTTACGAGGTTTTATTATTCTCGGCAACATTGTTTCAGAATTCGTAGAGCCAGAACTTTCATCACTGGCGACACTAACAGCATCCGTGTTACTATGATTGTTATTACGGCCGTTCCGTGTTGTACGCGCTTGTTGCTGCTGATTTCGCGTTCTGACTCCTTCGGGCGCGTCACATCTATCTCTCGTCGCATGATCGACATGTCCGGATGGTCGGTGGTTGCGCTGTTCTGGTACGGTGGTATATTTCCGCCGATCATGTCGATTCTGTATGATGAGAGGTGCTCCCTGAGCTTGCATAGCCAGTTTAGAAACTGGTGTGTTACGAGGTGGTGGTGTCCTTCCAGCCATCGAGATTAATGGCGCTCCGAGCCAAGTGTTCGGATGTGGAACACCATATGGCGGGTAATACGGTGGTGGGTAACCCGGTGCCGTGGCTGCATAATGAGGGCGAGGGGGTTCGCGGCGCCCTAGGGCGGCGCGCTCGCCCGGACTCATATCGTCGACAGAGTCGTTTAACCCATATTCGAAAAAGTTACGTTCACTGTCACGGTAAAAGTCCGAGTAGCGACGCGATGTCGTAATCGTAGACTAACATCGGACGCGCGTCAGTAGTAGTCGCGAGCGTACGCCGCGGCAGTAGGCAGAGGACTGGAGTGAATGACGCGAACCAGCCGCGGCCGCGTTTGCCGGGTGGGAGTGCCGCTGCGGCGCACCACGCGACTGTCACCGGCGTCGATGCACCGGAAAGCTTTACAACCCTAATCGCTTCGCAATTAAAATGTTGTTTACTTTCCTGGCGGTCAAAAAATAATAATACGCACATACTATGTCTTGCCAGATTTGAAACTTGGTTGTCTAGCTGACAGAATTTAAACAGTGACGGTATAAGCGCAAAGCATGTTTCAAAAAGTATGTAGTAGTAATAAACAATTACTTGCACAAGAATGTTAATTATTACATTTCGAGTTTCTATACCTATATAATTTTATAGACTTTAATTTAATCATTCAAATAATAATAACAGACTATATATTAAATATACCTTACGACATAAATGTTTCCACAGCTTACCTGTAAAAAAAAGAATGCAACATTCATATATTTTTCGAAAACGCTTGAAAATCTAAACTAATATTAATATGACCTTAACTTACGAATTTAAATTAACTTAAGCAAGATTTAATGTCCATAAAGTGTTTAACAAGTATATTCCTGCAAATCGAATTGGAACGCCTTACGTGAAAGATTCGTTCACCTTAACATACTTCGAATCGAAACATATAAGATTATGTTTAAAGCAAGCAACATCGCAGAATTAACGAGCGTGGATAATGTATAACCTACATACATAAAGCTATGACTTCAACAGTTCCACGGGCGGACTCGGGGCTAAGATATTTTGAAAATCATTTTATAAAAGAACAGAATACAAAAAATACAATTGACATTATTATAAGAGTGCAGTAAACGAAGTTTTGACTACGTATAAGTACCTAGTGCAATCACTAAATGTTTTTTATTTATAGGAAAATCTATACCAACAACAATAATATGAAACATGAAATGGAATAAAACATTGACAAAAAAGAATAACAATTGTTGTTTTCAGTGCGGATAAGGCATTGATTTTCCGAAGCGAACCGAGAGTGGGTTACTTACTAGTACTGATTTATAAGGTATATTCTATATTAATATCTATTATAAAGAGAGAGTATAACATAGAGAGAGTATAATATAATATAGAGATTTTTACCATATGTTAGGTACATAATTTCGGGTATTGTAGACTATATATAATAAAATTAATTATGTCTCTCTGAAAATGGTAGACTCAAAAACCAAATCATGGATTTTTATACAGTTTTTACCTGTAATATATGTACTAGTTCATCAGAAAGCTTCAGGTATAAGATAAAAGGACCTGATAAAAGAGAAAAGCGAATATTTCGGATACGATTACTATTTTATGAATGCAAATTAAAATTTCCAAAGGGAAGCGAGAGCACATTACTAATTCAACTGTTTAAAGATGAAAATAACATAATTATGCTTATTTCTGTACCAATTATACATAAAATTATTATTAATTATACATAAGGTTTTTTTTTCTGTCAACTCTCATAGTTTCATACTGTACTTGACCCCGGATTCAATAACATTGATAATAAAACTTCCGTATAACTTTTAAATAATCACTGAGCATATGACTTCCTCGATGACATTATTCTTCATTAAAATATTAAACCTCAATAATATTATAATACCATTTTAACACATTTGATTTCAAATTTATATCATTACTTTGACTGTAACTTGTGAGTCATATGTGTCTCTACGCGCTTGTGAAGACTGACTACCAGTCTTTTCCAACTTGTAATGAGATTGATTGTAAACATATTGAAAACCCAACAAACAGCTCTAAACAGTAATTAAAGATAACTACGAGAACTAAAAGCTTATAATGACTCCTAAAACACGGAAGCGCATGTGAAATTACCCATTTTGAATTTTGTCAGCCCTCCACGACAATATCTATCTATGATCGCTTATCGATAAGTATGATCTGTTCAAAACATTGACCAACACATTTATGGTTATTTCTTTAAATATATATATCACAATGACAATCAATAGTAAATGCATCCTAAAAAACAAAAGGTAAAAAATACACCACTTGATGGAGCAATTCAAAATGTGATACTAATAAAATAATTGAATCGGTAGTTTATTTTTAACAGCAACATAAATGCAGTTACGTATGTATATCCCTTCAATTCTCTCCAAGCACACGCCTGAAACACATCTTAAAACGGTGCATACAAACATTAAACAATCAGTCGGTGCATTTCTGTTTACTAATTAGTCAATATTATAATTAGACGTAACTAAAGATGTATGAACAGAGTCACCTTCCCGTGCGGTACGTACGCGTCGACCTTCTGCCTGTTCGCACCCACAGGGACGGGTGAAAGTGAACTTGATGAGTCACGAGTGTCCCGATAAACGTCGAGTTCGTTGCTATAATCATATTACTGTAGTGTAGTGAAGTTTGTCCTGGCTACGAGAAAACGACTTTGTCGAGCTGACCAATGACGACAACGGTCCTACTTGGTTGATTAATAATTTCTTTGTCGACTAGTTCTACCGTCCTTGCGAAAAGAGCAATGAACAATAACTCGAATTTTGGAACTCAAAGCTATATGTTATACATTTTGTTAATTTTAAACAGTTTTTACGTA
>DWPT01001293.1:0-19193 GCA_018251895.1 Agathymus mariae mariae
GTTGGTTTCGGCTCATCTCGAAAGACCCATACGCTCGATTGCTGCTTTGTTTTGGGATCGTAGCTGTAAATTCATGTTTCGTCATCTGTTACCATGTCCCACACCAGATTTGAAGTCCTTTTCGTTGTATCTGACAAGCATAGCCTGACACCAAGTGATGCGGTCCGTTTTTTGAGCATCGGTCAAATTGTGTGGGATCCATAGAGAACACAGCTTTCTCACACCCAAATGTTTGTGTATTTGTATTAATCTAATCCAGATTTCATGGTAGGTCACATGCCTGTTTGTTTCGATTATACGGCGCACAGCATCAATGTTTTCGAAAACAGACTGAAGCCGAACGAGGCTCTGCTGAGCTGTCATATTACACTTAAAAGTGTGGAAAATCATGCAACGAAAATTTTCCCGAATTAAATACATTTTATTGTAATCACGTAATTTTTAAAATGATGCCACACGGTGAAAACAATTGACAATTTGATGAAACAATTGACAATTGTATTCTACCGCTTAAGAGTTCCATTTTTGAAATGTAGTAATTAATTTTTAAATATTGTTTATGTAAGCGGCCAATTCCGGAAACTTTTACTGTGACCTATGTAATAAATACTTAACTTCCGAGATTCGGGTTCGTGACTAAACCTTTCACCAATAACTAAATCAGCGTTTATTAAACTACTGGGAAAGAGTCGAGTCCACTGAAGAATTTTACTAATACCCACCTAATTAGTCAAACTGCTGATATAGCTCTTATAAATGCAGCGTGATATTTATTTTGTGGATCAAGCTTCTTCACCAATTGTACATAATCTTCTCGGTGGTACTTCTGGAAGGCCTCAAAAGTTCTGCGTGCAAACCTTTTCTGTGACGGTGAACACTTTCTACAAGCTGTTTTTATTACTTCGGGGAGTAAAACTGAAAATAAAGTAAAATCATTGAACGCTTGATTTTTAGTAGGCAGGTATAGCATTCCTAATATCTATTCCTATTTGAGCTTAAGCCGATTATTAAAAGCTTTAAGCTTGCTCATCTCAGCACGGACGCTGCGTTGGGTTTACTAAGCCGAAATTAAAACTAATTATCTGCAATTGTCATGTCTACACTCAAAAAACCTCGTCAGCTATTAGTGGATTAAGAGAGTCTTGGATCCCAACTAATGCTGTATTAGGTCCTGCTTGACCACAACTTGACTTACGTTAGACTTGGCTAAACCTACCACATGCTGGTGATTACTAAACTTGTTTCAAAAATATCACGGGTCTTTAGTCACGAGTTAACGAATCGATACCCTGAATATGCATCATTGAGTGACGATACAATTGAATTACCTATTACTTACTGACAAAAATTATCCGTTCCTTATTTAATATATCCTTACTTATCTTTCGTTTGGAGCGTTAGATCCACATCCTGAGAAGGAATGTCTCTACCGTTGTTGATTGAAATTCAAAAATGTGGTTACAGTTTCCAACCAGATAGGATATAAATTGGATATGGCTGTCAGTTAAATTAAATGAAATCAATTAGTTACATCACAAAAACAGGCATTTTTACCGGAGTTCTTTAGATCTCGAATATATGCACATATATAAGCAGATAAGCGTAATAAACTTAGTAGTTTTTAATATTCATAATACCAAATACAGAGGTGCTTATGTGTGTTTTGTCGTTAATCAGTTCATAACAATCTGACATCGGTTTTGATTGACATATCTACTTTTGAAGATAATTGTGTAGTATCACTTAAGTTCAAACATTTTTTTATTAATGTTATATTTAGTCGAAGTACTAATTCTCGGAATCAAAGCTCTAGCTATATTAGCGCATTGGTTTGAATGTGTGTTGCCCGGATTTAAGTACAAAGTACAATACAGAGTAAAATGACAAAGTACAATACCGAGTACAAATTAATTACCACTCTCTATGGTAAAGGGAAACATCATTTGGGAATCGAGTACCTGAAAGTTCTCCACAATTTTCTCAAAGGTGTTTGACTCAATTCCGCACTTGCCACTGGACGGACTTTACCTACATATGACTTTACTTCTCTCGTTCTAAGAGGAGACCCAAGGCCTAGCAGTAGGATAGTTATAGGTGGTAATGATGATGATTAAAGCCCTTTAGGCCATATAATAAACGTTTCTATTCTGCAAAACGGTTGTTACCGTTTTGGTAAGGCAATATAATTTTGGTGTCAGAAATACTACTTAATTGATTTACTAGTCTGTAAATTTTGAAATACCAATGAATATATACATATTTAAGATAGCAAAAAAATATATTTCTATTGCCATAATAATATAAGTTTGTTTGGTGTGAATCTCATTTTTCATAATTATTATTGCATGTTATTAGCGCATCACTTGCTTCAGCAAAGGAAAGGAGTGCAAGCGAAGGTGGGGATATCTGAGTTTTCTATAAAGTTTATTAGAAACGTAGTTTTCTATAAATTTATGTATGTGAAATATGCTCAATGCAGAATATTATTTCTATAAATACTAAAGAAAAACGGAATAAACTAGCTAATACAAAACAGATAATATTTTCTTTTATCCATTCCAATAGTCGACAAGCTATGTCGGAAGCTGAAGGGCAGAATAACTTCCGATATTTTGATTTGTCAGAAACTCCTCCACTGATCCGAATTACACCATTACTATAAGATATATGTTCTATAAACCGTACCGAGCGGCGCTCGAACCTCGAGTAACTGGTCATATCTGTTAGGGCGGTCTCCAGTACTGGTCTCCGCCGGATGCGATGAGTAGTTGACTATTCCTCGGAGACGGTCGGTCGAAGCACAGCGAGCTTCACCAGGCCATCGAGGAGCAGTCAGGTCTCTTCCAGCACGGAGTCCGTCCAGTAATTCCTGTATGAGTGTAAAGGTCTCATTAATTAAGTCCTCCGCCTGCACCCTTCCTCCCCGAGGTGCGATGGCGGTGACTGGCCGTTCACCAGTGACCACCTTTTTTCTAGGTTTCGGGACTTTCGATACGGCGGGCGGTGCGGAGGCAGCGGGGGTGGCCACCTCCCTTTTGCTCCCTCTATTTCCCTTCGTCCGACCCGTTGAGTCGCCTTGCCACATCGGATCAGTTGCGGCAGCAATGAGCGATGAGTGCTGGGGCTTGTCGTTGGGGCGCCTTGGGGCTGCGGTTGCGCTGGACGTCTTCCGTGGACCTGGTGTGGTTAAGGTCACCGTTCCAACACGCTTCAAGCGTGTCTCATGGCGGAAAACCGGGCAGTTAGTATTGCTGGCGGGGTGAGGCCAGCCACAGTTCGCATATGTGGCGAGCTCCTCGCGTGGGCGCGGGCACTGATGCGCAGCATGTTTTCTGCCACATCGCACACACGCCAACTGCCTATGGCAGTTGGGGGACGAATGGCGGAATTGCTGACATGGATGGCACTGCGCCGGGCATTTCTTCCTCTCCAGCCTTCGATCTGGATTCCAGACAAGCCCAGCAACTCGTTGAGCTAGTACCCAGTACATCTCTAGAGAGGATGTAAAAGAAGAGGCACCAAGCTCGTCCGCGGCCTGTTTTGGCTGGGCGTACATACTCGGGCCTCCATGATGTCGTCCAGCTCGGTGTTGACAGGCAGCCCCTTTATGGCTACCTTCAGATTGCGCTCGGATGGCGGTGAGTAGGAGAACCACGAGATGTTCTCGGTGGTTTCCAGGTTGGTCAGGTACGGCCTACACAGGCCCTATACTCATCACCATCAGCTGGGGTGAAGCGCACGCCCTGCCCAAAACTGTACTGTGCGGCCAAGTGTTTCCCTAAGCGCCACAAGGTGCCGTGCCCAATTAGGAAGTCGTTCAACTCCTGAGGGATGCTCAGTTTACGCGGCACTCGCCACGGAGGCGTTGGTTGTGGTGGCTCTATTCGCTGCTAGTTTCGACGCGTAGGTGGCGCCGTTGTCGACTTCAGTAGTGGGAGGCGTCTTTAGGCGCGTGAAGCGCACCGTGACGGGGGACTTCTTGAGCGTGAGGTGCGCCTTGTACCGCTCGGCGTCGAGCGCCGAATTCACGGCTTCCATCATGATCGAGGCAGTGGATGTCGTCGGTCTGGCATCGAACGGGTAAGAGAGCAGCGCTGAAATTTCCCCGACTTTCGGTGTGTTTTCACCGACCGCCAGGTCGTTCAGCGACGCTACCCATCCGGTGTCGATCGGGGCAGGTTTGCGTTGGCGGCGTGGAAATTTCTGGGGGGCGGGGGAGGATTCAGGGCAAGGCCGTTAGACTTCCTGATCCTCGACGCCGGCTACTTCTGGGGAGCGGATCCACTTCTTCCCGGGATCAAGAATGTCTGCTATCAGGATGCGTTGCATGGGTGACAAACAGTTGGCCCATGCTGTGATCCGGTCGACTTCTTCTTGGATGAGGTCGTCATTTAGTTAACGGACTTCCTGGGTTTGGGCAGCAGGTTCCTGTTGAGCGGCAAGCATTTGCGATTCTTCCTGATGTCGTTGGTGTTCGTGTTGATGGACTTCTATCGGGGATTCTGCGTGCGACGCTGGCTTCGGCTCGGGCTGCAGCGCAGGGTTAAGCGGCTGCTGCGCTACCGCGAGTTGCTGCGACCTAGACCCGACAGCACATCCCTCGGCGTCATGTAGTCTACATATGCCACGTTCGTTCGTTGCTTGCGTGGGCCTCTTCGTCCCATCACGGCTTTTCTTATAGCAATCCATTTATATTGAGGATTGTTTTCTTTATCTATATTTACACGGTTACGCTTCCCATCATAGCAGACAAGGCCAAAAACCGATATAACTTCTTGTCTTGTCCATTTCAGATTTTGTATTTTTAAATCTAATTTAATTTAATAATAAGCATATTATGTTATTTTGTATTTCACTCTTTCTTTCTATGGCGGTTTTTCATATAGTTTAGGCTTCTTCCAATACCCGTTAAAAGTTCTCTGCTAGAGCCGGCCTTGCAATGAAGAACTCTCTGATGTTGCCCATATCCATACTCCATAGAAACCACTTACAATCAGTTGACCCAGTCGGTCCGTGAACCAAGTTTAAATATTCAAGCCAAGATACCCTTCTGAGGCCAGACTTTCTTCTGCTTATTTCTAAATAGGATAAAACGAGGTTCCTATATATTTAAACGCGATAATCTCAAAAATGATTGTTTTAGTAATGATTACAATATATTTTCACGAGAAAAGGTATGGTATTTGTGCTAAACATAAAAAGTTATAAAACATCTAATAAAAATGAGTTCCAATACATTCGGACATGTCTACTAATTGTGAACGTTGGGGTGTTTACTGAAGTGAAACAAGAATGGGTTACTTGTAATTAATAAGAAAAAACTACTCACCTTTAAAAGCTCGTCCTATTGGTGTACATGGACCTTTATTCAGAAAACAATCCAAATATTTTTTTAAAAGCCTCGGGTTTGTAACTAAATTTTCTGTGTCATAAATGTCGTATTTGTGATCATAATACGTTTCTTGAGATAAAACAGAAATAATGTATGGAACTAAAATCAAAATCAATTTCATTGTAGTACTTCAAACCTTCATAAATAAAAGATCATATGAACGTAACGTTAAATGCAGTTAATTTTTTAAATTACATAACTTCTGTTGATTTCGTAAAATATTTAAGAGTGAATCAAAATTTTAGTCACGTAAACCGATTTAATCTATGATGGAGACCATTCAAATGAGTCAAGTGTAATAGAATGATTCTATTTTAAACTAAGAACGGCTTTATCTGTAACCTTCAAACAAAAACTAAGGAAAGAGGTTCACAAAAACTTTGTAATAACTCGATGCGGAGGTTCTTTAATTTTTTGAGAACCTTGAAGTCCATTTTTATATTTTACAATGGCAACTACATAATTAAGAAACGTCTGGAAATTTATTGTTACATGTATCTCGAGATACGAAGTTTAAAAAGGTCAAGGAATCTTTTGTATAATCGATATGCCTTGTAGCATAATTTATTTGTATTCGAGACATAATTAGGCGCAAGAATTTTTTTTTTGTTTCATATGTAATTGGAAAAACAGTGGTTAAAAACAAGTTTTAATGTTTATATAGTTTGCGGTGATCCGTTAGGCAATATTTAAAATGAAATGTTGTATTATACAGTGTCTAATAGGTTAGTCAGTACATAAATAGTGATAGTAGAATTAGGATTTAAAATAGTCGATGATTACTTAATCATAGCCAGCATCAGGAATATTGGTGACATAGACATAAACAAGAAAAAATTAGTTGAAATAAAAATCTTATATCTATTACTTAAATGTCTTACTGTACTTTTTACAGGCTTATTAGCCACCAGACACCGTAAAAATGTAGAATTTTTGAATAATATTATATTAGCTACGATAATACGATAAAAACAAAGGAAGAAGCCAAAGGCAAAATAACTCTATCTTTAATCATGTCAACCCCGTCCGTTCATCCGTCTATCCTTCACAGGTCCGTGCCCTGCACAGCCGAATAAATTACTTGATTTTACCAACCGATAATCAGTGAAGAGGTGATGGACAACCGTTGTTTTGTTAGCCTTTTTATGTGAGCGCCTCTTATATTGATATATTGATACATATATTCGTAAGATTTAACTATAAAGGTACTAACGATTTTGAATACGAAATTTTGTATTTCCATACAAAATCCAATAATTACCAGTAGATTGACTTTAATTATAATTATTATATGGCGCTACAATTATTTAAGTAGCCTTAAAAATTAATAATAAACCGTTAGATTGACACATTCAATTAATTTAATTGTTGATTGTGATTTGTAACGTAAACTTTACAGAATTTATGTTTGGACATAATACAGTTACACTTTAGTTACAGTAAAATTGACAAAAATTGACAATAATTGACAATATTGACGACTTATCTCCAATCCATCAGATTTTGTTACTGATGCAAATCTCAAGTGTAAATTATTTGTTTTAGTTACCTCCAAATATAGACATCTGAAATCAAATGTAGGTTTTTCTATTTATGAGTTTCCAAATTTTGTACATAGTTCGGTCTGGGACTTCACATGTTTTGAAACATGCACTTTGGCAACTACTACAAGTTGCTCGTATTTAATAAGTTAAAGGTGGATTTTATGTATTTTACACTTTTATTTTTAGATAGTTTTAATTATATTTACCCTTTTATTTATATTTATATAGTATGCAATATAAGTTTCAATAAAATAAGCTATCACTGAATTTGTATCTCAGTTTTGTTACAAGTAGGTGTTTCAAATTAATTATAACTTGCTTTAGAGAAAGAAACAATGACAATATTCTCAAAAGTGCGTGATTTAATCTGAGCAGTGTACTCGGTCATTAACTAACTCTTCAAAATGACATTAAAACTCGTTAGCAGCATTACGCTGAATATTTTTTTTAAACTTGTAGCTTGATTCAGCTAAAGAGTGGCAACCGAGTAAGGTAATTAAATACTTCCCGCACATAAGTCAACATTACGCTACTTACAAAACCCAGTTACCTCCAAAAAAAGGAACTGGGCAGTGTTTCCTTACTTAATGGTGTCTACAGTATGCAAGAGGCGAGTAAGTTGGCTTGAACTCCAGGACAGGATCCTGAAGAATTAGTATAGGAAAGATAAAATAATAATTCAAGTAAAATAATATGTTCATTTATTAACAAAATAGCATAAAGTGATTGAATGTATTTTTATTTTATAAGATCATTTGAAGAAAATGGTCTTTTGCAGAAAATGTTTGTAGCTTGTTCAAGCATTGCTTATAGCTTGTTCGAGGGCGGCAAAGTATTCCCCGTTGGGGTCATATTTATTTTTAAAGTCATTATATCTCTGAGGAAAATTTACTTTAGTTCCTGCAAGGAATCTAACGAAGATGTGCTTTTGGGCATCAGTACACTTCGCACAGGCTTGCAGAACGGCTTCAGGTAGATCCTCTGAAATGACGAAGTAATTCAATTAAAATTTTGAGAAGATGCAAGAAGATGAAGTATTTTGTAAACGTATCATCATAATTACAACCCATAATTGTCTTACTGCGGCACCCGGGGTTCCTCTCACAGGGAGAGGATCATAAAACGTCGCGCTGACCACGCGAGGATTACCAGGTCGCATACCACTTTGAGAGCGTTATTTAGCAAGTTATAATTAATTTGTAATACGCACATAGTCTAAAAAATTAGAGGTGCGTGCAGGATTCGAACTCGAGTCGTCCGTGTGAGAGACCGATGTTCAAACCACTAGGTTGTCACTGCATATCATATCATTTTCAAATAAAATAGCACGCTTGACAACAAACCCAACTGATGGTAAATGGTTATTAAGTCTAAGATGTCTAAAAATATAGACCTCGATGCAAAGGTAAAGTTACTCTGGATCTAGGTATGATGTCATACATTTTTAATTGCTGATTTTGCTTTTGTACAGTAAAAATCACATTAAATGGATTTATCGTTTTTTTTTTATGCTCAGGTCAATTAATACGTAGTCAAGAGTAACAGAAAAATTATTTAAGAGTTAATAGTTAAGTTACACATGGACAATACATAATGTGTAGGTACAATAATAATAATAAACACTTCTAAATAATGTTGTGACGCTACCTGCGATGCTTCTAGCCTTTCGCTTTAAACGATACTTAGGCCAACAACATTCCATCTATGTACCTGTTAATCTATCATACGTGGTTCAGCTCATATGCCATTTGACACTTCATTTCTTAAATTCAAAACGCAAAAAAGGGAAATTTTGTACAAAGATGGATGTCATTTTGCTTTTATTACTATTTTAGAAACACGCTTTTATATTGATAAAAACACGGCTGAAGGAGCTGCTTTGCACTTCCTACACTAGAATTATTAAGCAGAAAACTTGAGCGTAACCGACTGTGATCTTATTATCAAGTGTTTAAGATTGATTTATGTACCTGTACTTTAACCGACTACTCTTAACTAGAGAGCAATTTGTATAAATAGGTCCTGAAAAAACTTACTTTTAAAATTCGTCGGCACACCATCACATGGGTTCTTATCCAAAAAGCAATCTAAGAAACTTTGATGCGCTTCTTTATTTGCAAGTAGAGCCTCTATATCGAAGTCATCATTCTTAGAACTATAGGTATCGGCTGCCACCAACGAAATTAATCCGAAGAGTATCACAACACCCTTCATTTTTCACAACCTGTTGGCCCAATAGCTGCTATCACATTACTGTTTCTGGATCGCTTATACAAAATGTTGCTATTTATATATGTAAGTCCTAATTATATCTGACGTACCAAGGTATTTACTTACTTATATCATAAAATTAATTTGAGTTATTAACTATAAACAAACATTACAAGTTTACCTTTAAGTCGATGACACTTTTGTGAGTTCAAAATACTTCGGTATTAATAATTCAATATTGTTTTAAATAGTTTATATGTAGCTGTCTAGTCAATGTACGTGAATTAGCACTGAACTCACTTACGTTATGGAAACGAGTGATATGACTTCGTTGGAGGCCATGACTTTTATACTAAAAGCATGTATAGATATTATTAGTAAAATTAATTATAACAAGCTTAAGGTAAGATAATTTTATTTTCACAAACGAGTAATATAATTAAATATGACATGCCTCGAAACCAAAGTCGAATAACATGATATTAATTTATGGACTGATAGCGATCATGTCAAAATACAGTCTTGAGCAGAAAATGCCGTAATTTTCATTTCAATGTTTATGTATGTATGTATGTATAGTTTAATGTTATGTTCCTACACTGAATCAATCATAGGTAGTAGATATATTAGGTAATATATAAAATAATAGGTAAAATTAATGTGCGAACCTTTTTTGCATCATTGTACTATGTATTACTACTATTTTTACCAGTAGCCGTATACATTGTAAAAGCTTTTATGTGAATCTCTCCTGACAAGTGCTGACACAGCATTTTATTGCGTAACTTGTCGGCCCCGTAGCCCAGTTGGGAGGGGCTCTGCCTGCCGAGGGACGGATTACGGGTTCAATTTCCGATCCAGATAGTCATATTTTTATATCTCCATAACTTTAACACTGGGAATAATAATGCGAAGATGTCAGTGGGTGACTATTTACTTATTTTATTGAAAGAATGAAACATACGCTGCGTATATAAATCATGTATTAAATTATATTAATTACGATAATATTATATCAGGTTTATTGTAAGTAAACAGTAAGTAAGAAATAAACTAAACATAAGGTGTTTTATTATTTTGGAATAAGCAGTACAAAATTGGACAGCGACTTTACACAACTTATAACGTATTAGCCTTAATCAACACTTTTCAGAGCTACTTGAAATACCGTGAAGTACTTATTTTCTGGATCGTATTTGTTTTTGAATTCAGAATATTCATTCGGTAACTTTTCTTGCACAGCTGCCATGAAACTGCGCGCAATACATTTTTGTGCAATAGTACACTTCGCACATGCTTGTTGAACCGCTTCAGCTAAGTCCTCTGAAAGAAGATAGTTAAGATGTTGAAGCTAAAGCTTGAAATAACTCTTAGAACTATAGGCATAAAAGCCGTACACATAAATTGTAAAGTTCTCAATCCAATTTTAAACACCAACTATCAAATATCAATATCTATTTCAGTTTGAATTACCTTTAAAGCTCTGCTGTATCTCGTTACACGGCTGCTTGTCTGTAAAGCAGTCAAGAAAGCTTTTCAAAGCTTCAGTATTGGAAACCAACGCCTGCAAATCCCCGTCATCATGGCCCGTGTTGTACGTTTCAGCTGCTGCGAGTACCATTATAGCAAAAAACGCTATGCCATATCTCATTTTTTCTGGAGTAAATAGTCTGCAACAAATGCTTACAGTAAGATATTTAGTAAATTTTTTATATAGTGAGCATGCTTTAAATAACCGAACTGTAGGTCAAAAGGTGATAGAAAAAGGATTACGAGAAAGATGAAATAAGTATATAGAAGACAGGAATGGGAAAAAAACAATTGATTATCGCACAGTTCCACGCAAAATAACATAAATATGTATGTCTTTACAGTAATTATGTTTCCATATCAGTGATCGATAACTGACATCAAATGGTTACAGATATTAATGACTTGCAGTACATAATATTACAAAGATAAAAATGAAAAAAATCCCTATTATAATATTATAATATATATATATAATCCTTTATATTGCTGTCAAATTTTTGAAGTATAAACAGTGTAAAAATTAATGCTGATTAAATTAAAAGTGACCAGAGGGAAGTACAAGTGAAGGGAAGAAAGTAGACAACCGAAAACAGACGTGAAAGGGAAGTAATAATGTGATCTTTGTAAATTTATCGTAGTATATCTAATGCTTGCACCGGCTTATTTCCTCATTCCCAAATTCCTTGTTTCAAGAGGCTCGTATGTGGTTGATGAGCAGAAAAATAAATAGCTATATTCATGTTACTTACATTAATGTGGGCAAATCGTTCTGATAAAACCTATTGTAAGACATGGCTTTTATAGATAACCACTCCATGCATAACAATAAATTATATTAAAAATTCTATTGCACGGCGAATTGTGTATCCGTTTTTTGTTTCAAACAACGTGACATATTTTAATAACATTAGTAAATGGTTAGTATTCCATTTATGTTCAATAATAAACTTTTACATTCATCATCTAACGTGGGAACTGACGTTGGGTTCTACATACTACATCATAATTTTTTTCAACCATTGTCAGTCAACTTGTGGACATAAGCCTCTTCCAACGCGTCACTGAGAATCTTAAGTTAATGATAAATAATAAAGATAATGATTATAACGAATGAGTGATATTATTATACGATTGGCTTTTTTAAATCTATTAACAGTAGATCCATATTTGATGATAGTAACCATCTATCACAAATCAAAAACACCATCACACACCATGGTCAAATAAACATATGTGTAAGGCACTAAACCGCCCGGTTCAAGAATCTATCTTACACTTTTCCTTAATTGATGTTGAGTAGGATGAACCAAGATATTCATTTAGGCTCAAGGACAGATCGAGCCCTTAACATTCTAAAACTCGGTAGCACTCAAAAAGTCTCACCACTAGCCCAATAAACTTTGTCGCCCCACTAACTACTAAGTAATGAATACCCCCAAGTTGCGTACACTCTACGATTTTATTGAAATGCAATTGATAAAATCCGTCAAGCTTTGAGTTAAAAGCCTTTCAAATGAAGAGTACAAATAAAATTAAACATCAAAAATACAACAATGATTGAGCATATACCTTGCCTAATATTTACAATGGTAGGAACTATTAAAAGCTTCATTGATAAAGGAATTTTATTTAAAAATATAAAATATCGCTGTGTGAATGACAATCATCGAAACTTTAACTTACGTACCTTTCATTTGATATCATATTGTAACACATTGTTTATAAACGATATGGTACGAAAAGATAAACAGTGCAGAGATATAATTGTGTATTGTACAAATAATGTGCCGATATGAAGCCGGAATATCAAAAATATAATATTTCATCCAATGAGAGACACGAAAAATCTATAAAATATGAATTTGCCGCTAATCAACTGATCGCTTTATGAACATGAAGGATATATGAGAAAAACAGATTAGGGACCTTAATTAGGGCAATAGACCCCAAAACACTAGTTTTTGTTTGTTTGTCTGTTCGTTTGTGCACGGTAATCTCACGCTTAACCGAGTTTATTATGGTTTTTACTTATATATTGCTGAGTTCGTTTCATCAATCCGTCATAAATAAAAAAATTATAAATCAATATAACTACTTATTTCTTATTCATAGAACAAGAAAAACCCAGCCGTAAAAAATGCAGGTGTTTTTTAAGGCTAAGGAAATTTTTCTGAAGCGAAACGAGGATGGTTTGCTACTCCATTATAAAGTCTACCGTTATTAAATAAAGTTTTGAAAAAGTATTTCACAAATTCGATAAAGATACGGTCTGATTATAGTTTTATTATTAGCATGGAATCAAACATCCAACAGATGTGAGCAGCTTACTTCTGGCATGTCTTAAGGTTATATTCTTTCATCCATGCTTTTTCCTTCTAAATAATATTAATGTATTGTGTTTAAACTACTCCTACAATTTTTTGCAAATGATTAACTTTAAGTGCTGTGTATTGAAAATCGCAGTTTAATTAATACAGCTCATAGATTTAGAAGCTCATGTCAATTGATCCGGTTCAAATGACACTCCGGTTTTTTTACAATACAAAAAACTAAAAATAGACAGCCTTAAAATTTTCTTCCAACTAACCATTGACAATGTAGAGCGATTGAGAGTAACGCTTGCAGTTTTTATCACTGTATGCTATTAATTTAGTATTTAATTATTATATCTTCATACAGTATAATTACATTGTCATGGTTGCGTATATTTCAATTTTTTTAATAATACGGTATTCTAAGCGTTATCAAGTAAGCGACTGGCGAAAATATACAAAGTTTACAAAAGTTGCATTGAAGAAATTTGAATGTATGTTTATGGCAGGCATTATGAGTTGTCTTTAAGATTTAAAAACTATAATAATATCTGTAATTTTTATCTAAAAATTCATAAAGTAGTACATGCTATAGCAACTTGTAAGTGAAACATGTTACAATTACAAAAGTCAGCATCACTTGAATCGACCAAGGAGCGAAATGCTACTAGCAATGTTGTGAAACTGTTTATTGACGGGTATCGACTGATACAGTATTAACCTAATATTTTACTCTACAGTCTTCCTGCCCTCTATCTGATAAAAAATTATATGTAAATTAAATTAAATTGAATCGGAAAACGTCGTTAGATGACCGGCAACCTGAACTTGGCCAGCGTGATGACCGGGTAACAGACATGGGTTGTGACTATGATGTTGTTGCTAACAATCGATAGATGATAACAATACTTACAGATGATCAGGCGTTTCGTCTCAGTCGCCATGATCACCTCACTGAATGAAGCCAAAGTTTATTGTTGTCTCATAGCTATAATCTTAAAAAGAATTACACACAACTTTTCTACCATTACGCAAAATAATCAACCAGGATGTTTTAAGTGTAAACGGTAAAAAATAATAAAATGCTTAACAAAGACTAGTAACAATTATTACGGGTGCAGGACTTGTGGATAAACATTTTAATATAAACATTACACAGAAAAGGGTCGTATTAATTTTTTTGCTTTTATAGATGAATATATCAATGACAAAGGCGCCTCGAAATAATAGTATCGAAACTTTTGTTATTACTATGATGTTTAAAAGATGTGCTGAGGAGTTTCTTTCACTGTTTCTTCTCCTTAATGTAAAAGCACCTTTTCGAAACTGTATTAGAAGCAAAAAATGGCGTATTTACAGAATACCTACATGATTAAATGATTTTGACTTTGAATTTGAATTATAGATCTGTTGATAAGTGGATAATTTTTAAATAGGTATAAATAAATAGTTTTTGTTTTACGTAAATTTGTTCATTTTTTGCCTTTTTTGTTACCGTTACAGCTTGTAAATACATTGGACAGAAAGTAGATTAGACTGTTATAAAAGTGCAACTTTGGCTTTTAAATAGTATTCGCTCCTTAGATTGATAAATTTAATTATTTTGATAAAATTTGGCGAATTTTATATCTGTTATTATTATGATATGACAATAATATCCGGCGATTGTGATATCATATTTACTGACTAATTTTATTACTTCAAGGTTTTCTGTAAAAGCTGTTCAAAAAAAAAATAGATTCGAACTTTGAACCAGATAGGTAGGGCTATTCACAAAGTTTACTGTAGACATTTTAAGGGCATCTATTTCATTCTGCGAAATCCATCTTGTTAATGAAGAATCTATACCCAATAAGTATCGTTTTCACTCGCATGCACAATAGGTTTTGGTGACGCGATGATGTGATGAGTGTTCGTCTATTACATTAGTATATCATGTTTATGGGTTTAACACGGCACTACATCTGAAACTGATCTACAAGGAAATCAGTTTGATTGAAAACCATTGGGTGCCAGTAAAAATTCATTTTAAACGTCTGTGCATCTAAGTATACTTCTCGATAATGTTAGTTTTTTTTCGAATTTTTCGTGTTTAGTTGTTTCTTGTTAGTGTATAGGACACATGAGTATTGCTGACAGTACAACGCATTGTAAATATTTAGGATCAACAATCAGTACAGCTTGGCTCTGTTGTTCTGTACGAGTATGAAACACTAAATTATACAAGATGAATTAAACACAGTACAGAGAATATGCATTTTATAACAAGTAAAATTTGCATATGCTTTCATCTAGATCAGCACGTTGCTGCGTCCTTATGATAAGGAAATACACTAAAGTGTTGTACACATACAATTTACCGTGTGTACGTACGATTGTTTGTTGGCAGCGGTTACCACTTACCTTCAAATAATAATTATGTAATGATTTATAAATTATTAAACAAAATTAAAAACGCCTCTTATTTCTTGCCACTATAATTAAGGTTATATTGTTATCGTGACATTTGTATGAATGTTTGCAAGAAATATACAGGGCTCATTTTGTTGTTAACACGAAATAAACAAATGTCAAACCAGAAGGTGTCGTATATATGTAACTTTAATAACACCATCTTTAAACTAACTCGTAGGAGTGAAATACAATATTATACAATAATCTATCTATCTATACATTAACGATATATGAGAAAAAATATTATATGGGACCTTTATTAATTCAATAGAACACAAAACAATTGTTATTAGAATTTTTGTCTGTTTATTCGCGCTTATATCAAAAACGTCTTAACCGATTTCCTTCTGGCTTCCACTAATGTATTGCAGTATGCATTACATAATACTTAAAGTTTGGTTCACTGCAATCCGTTCATTAATAAAAAAGTTATAAATTGATATTGTAATTTGTAATTCATACAACTAGAAAGACCCAGCCCTAAAACATCGCAGATGCTATTTCTAACAGTAAGGCGTTGTTTTTGGCAGTTTGCTAACGTAAAATAAAATAAAAGTTTATCATTGCAATATATTGATATTGACACTGATAACTTAATGAAATCAATCAATACTACTAGAAGTACAACATGTTCAGTAATAATATAAACCAGCGCTTTAATTAATTTACTATTCCCCGTGGGTTACAGTCTAATTGGTATTCTGAAATAAAATTTCGTACTCCTTTCTGTACTCCCCCTTGGGGTCCAACTTTTGTACTAGCTCATTCCAAATCTCAGGCTGCTTGGTCATGAACGCTTGGACCACAATCCGCACAAGCTCCCGTTGTTTTGGACTGCATTTACCACAGGCGGTCTTCATGGCTTCAGGTATTTCCCCTGCAATATTACTATTTAAATGAATATCAAGCTTATGAAATAACACGCTACGCAGTTTTGTACCCTAATAACGCACATGTACGTTAAACGAAAAAACCGAGGGGAATTAAACGAGATGATGTAATAAAAATATCTCTTTATGACTGTTCTTTTAACTTTTATATATGTTTTTGTTTTTATTAGTACTTTCCTTTAATTTTTAATTTCTTTTTGAGTTGCTGTTGCTGTAAAAGTTGAATAAACGTTTATCTTCTTCAAATGTATTATGTGGAGGCACCACACGGAATATGAAATAGAAAACATGAAATATGGGATGTACGGGACTACACCCATCGTTGTATCCAAGCCAAATCCATGACTCGTCCATTATTTAGCATTATAAGCAAAGAATATTAGCTTAGACTTAAGTATATGTGGGGTTCCATTCAGACCACGACGTCTAAACATATACGGTTACAACTCAAAGCCCGTTGCACCGTATGATCTCTTTTTATAATTTATCATTGTCAATCTCCAAACCACATTGCGCTGTTGGATAAGATATCTATACTTATAATAAAATTCTAACTGATCGCTTTCTGTACTAGAGGGATATATGAAAAAAAAACTATTATTAGAGCCTTTATTAACGCAATAAAATAGTTATTAGATTTTTTCGGTCTGTATGTCTGTTTGATTGTACGTTTGTTAGCGATAATCTCAGAAACACCTTAACCGATTTCGTATTTTCACTAATGTATTGTAGTAATCATCACTCAATATTTAAAGTATCTTATTGTTATTAAAATATTTAAAGTTATATTAAATCGTCACTTAATTATGTAGGTATTATTTCTTAGAGTAAGGTGTAATGCTTCCAAAACGAAGAGAGGGAAGTTTGCTATTACACATAATAAATAAGATAGCACAGAGGTTATTGTACATGTCCTGAAGTTCCTAGATTAATCGATTAGGCTTCCCTGATTAGGTTTATGTACAAAGTTACTAATGTTTCTGCAGTATAAATTATATAGTTAAGTAAAAACTCGATTGTTAAATCTCGTAAGTAAAAACTCTAAGACAAAAGGAACCTGCTTTTTACTGGGTCGCGAATACCGCAAACTAATCATGTTATAAATATTACAGATGATTCTAGTTACAAGAAAGGTGGGGGATAGTCGGGCAATTGATAATCTACCACCAAGTATTGGGCAATATTCTCGGAAATAAAGTAGATCAGTCTCAATTATGGATGATGCAATTTATACATCACAATAAATATATAGTTATAGTTTTGTTATTAAATTAAAGGATGTATAGAGCTTTTTACAATACCCCACAATAAACAACACTTCGTGTTTTTTTTATCAAAGAAAGGATAGACAGGGACCTTTATAATAAATTCCGTACAGTAGACGTAATATTGTTTTTAATCGGGTTCATGTTCATAATAACTTACTTTTAAACTCTAATCCATCAGGAGAGCATGGCCCCTGACCCAGGAAGCACTTGCCATAATTTTTCAATGTACGGGGATTTTCAATGATTGGTTTGATATCAAAGTTTTCAAATACAGAGTCATAGAATTCGTCGGATGCAGTCACAGCAGAAGAAATAATCACGCAGATAATTGTTACGGTTTTCATGCTGTAAAAATAAGCAACTATTTAATAACTTAATTTTATAATATTCTCAAACATCTTTCTAACACACTTTGATTATTTTTAAGAATATTTAACGTAAATCATTGTCGTATAGCTTACATTAACTAAGTTCATTGAATTATATAACAAAATTATTAATAACTTTAACAATTTTGTATGACTGTTGTAATATCGAATAAACAAAATCAAATTAAATACTTAACTGAGAGCGCACTCTTTCGTTCCGGACAGGTCTTAATAAATGACGTCGGATATATCCGAAACTAATCGGACGAATCCGACTAAATAGCGACATGAATAAACCATTCTATATAACAACCTTTATTTATGTTCAGATACTGACCAAACATTCAGTGTTAAGTAAATTAAATACAATAATATATACATACTTTTTACAAACATGTAATAGACATTTTGGGATATGCTAATATAGGTTTCACATAAAAAAAAATAACGTAAATTCCAGCCGACTGACAACCTGATCCCTTTATTACACTGATAAGATAAGAACTTTAAAAAGTAAACATACGAACAGATAGAGTTCCTTTTGCATGGAATACTAAAAATTATTCCAACGTTATCTTTATTGAACTTCATAAAAATCAAAATAGGATTCACTATTTACGTTTTCTCTATACAAGCTTACCAACGTCTTTGGTAAAATTTCCAAAATTCTTTTATTAGTCAAAGTGTCCGGTATAAAATATCTGTATATTTTAAAATTGGTTTTATAAATTTAATTTTGTAGACGCGATGATTGGATTAGCAAATGACATAAATTTATTATCATGTAACTCTTAAAATCTAACGATAACTTACTTTATTCGTATGTCGTCTCGCGTCTGTTATATCACAACACTGGATCAATTGTTATGAATCGATGTTATTTTATATAAATGTTATATAAAAAAAGACCAAACGATTTCAAGAAAAATAATGAAATTGAGCCATTTTCGTAGGGCTTCCAAATTAAGGTTTTATTTTTAATTTCTTTCAATGCGTTGATGTAACTTTAACAATCTTTTCTTTTCTTCGCACCCAGTTTCGTGCAAAAATAAATGTAATTTGTGATACTTCGTTTTTATAATAAAACTTATAATCAACAATCGTGTCTCTAGCAGAAATATAAAATCGTACCAGCATTATAACCATTTTGTCAGTCGTTATATCTTTACCCCATTTCATTATTTTAGGTGTCGATTTCAATGAGGAACATATTTATTTAGT
>DWPT01001294.1:0-19192 GCA_018251895.1 Agathymus mariae mariae
TTAATTAACAGATCTCTGTGAGCTCGGAAGTACGCTGGCACGCTCTGATATGTCTTATCATCTGTATAGCGGCAACAAGCACGATATAAATAATTCTGAGCCTAACTAAACAATAATAAACTATCGGGTTCTACGATTACTTTTTAACATAAAATGAGTTAAATGTTGAGTTGTTAGCAATCAAATGAAGCAACTTTGAATTTGAATGTTGAAGTGACATGCGTACCAACTTACTATTATTTGATGTTTGTAAATTGTAACTGAATTGGATGGTATAATTCTAGTGCTTTCAGTGACGAACTTGCATTATTTTAATTAAATTAAGTCAACCCGTTTGTATTCTGATCCCATTTCATTTTCTGATTCAAGCTCATAGTACTAGACTTGAGTCTGTTAGGTACAACTTTATACACAATGCCTGTGGCTACGGAAGACCGTTCGGCGTTATATACCTTATTCTAATGATATGTAGAATCGATTACAGATAGTGATGGAACACTATTATTAATGTTATATTATTCTGATTATCTCGGACACGTAAGGTTGTAAGGGAGTAAAAATGAGTTATAGTACATCATCGTTCCACCCATAAATGTTTCACTGCTGGAATTAGGTTTTCTCTCACAATAAGGTGTTGAAATCACTCGGTTAAGAGTGTATGGGCAGACCGTGTACACACCTTTATATTGGCGTATTGATTTTTATTTTTTATTGGCATGAAATACGTTGTAACTATTTTGGCATTTTAGTGACGTTAACTATTCCCGTTACAAGAGACGATTGCTCCCACAAGTTATGAACATAAATAAAACAGACATACTGATTATATATTTATATTTGCTTCACACCTTTGAGAATTTTATGGAGATTTTTAGGGATATAGAGTTTTCGTTACGATGTTTGAATGTTAGTTATAGTTAGTAATTTTGAAATTTTTAAAGTTTAGGTTAGGTTAGTTAGAATTCGCATTCAAGTCTTCTATGTGTGGCATATAATCGACCTTTATATCACTATGTTACCTTCGTTTTTGCTACAATATATACTTTTTTTTTTCAAAAAATAAATTTTCTATCACAATACCAGTAGTCAATTTCTATCCACAACGTTGACAAGTTATGATTTGAATGAACAGACAATTGAGAACATCGTTATTGACAATCTCATGATGATGATGTCTGCTCTATGTTGAGATTCATAAAGACAAGTGATAATTAATTTTCAATGCATAATTATTTGCTCCTGAGGAGACACCTGACCCTTAAAATAATCCAAACGGTTAAAGGGAGGGCTCAAGGGTAAAAACCTTGCATAATCCTATATTTTTTTATAGAAAGAAAGTTTTAACAAACACTTTTCTCCGAAAAATAAAATGTTTTTTTAGCTGTAAAATTTGAAAATTGTAAACATTACGAATAAATGATATGTCTGTGTCTATATTCACATTATAAATATCATTTTTACTCATGTTTAGTACTGCTTATATATATAACCCGTCTCCTCTCACACTTTCTCGACCTCGCTGTTATATAATTTAAATATAATAAAATTAGATAGTGCAAGATTCGATCACTTATAATTAAAGTGAATTAAGTATAGTGCCCATAGTAATGCAGAAACTCTTTAGGAAATCTCAGTCAATTTAAAATATCACAAAAAAGCTTAAGTTTCATTGAAAAACTCAATATCATGTTGTACCTAAAAAAATAATCAAAATAAAAAAATCCAATGAGAACTACGATTTGGACTGTAAAATTCTGTGCATGATTTCTATTTTAAAGAAAATTTAAAAACAGATTATTGATAACGTTTATAATACTTATATATATTATGATAAAATCGCTTGCCGCGAATGTTTATTGCTGGCAATGAGACACCTTGAAGGTATATAATTACATAAATAAACAGGCTCGATGGCGAGTCTCTGACGGGATAATTCGCCGGACGGACGCGGGCAGGAAACGGATCGCTATAAATATCCGATTATTAATGCTTCGGTCGTAAAAGCCACTTCGTCTTTTGCATAATTATTATTAATTTATCTCAATGCTCAGCAACTGATGTATCGTTACTCATAAGATCATCAGTCAGCCGGCAACTCACGGGTTGGTTGACCGTTAGATGTTATCTATTAACTTTCTGTTACGAAACCACTATTTACTTTTGTAGTTCCTGCAGCCACAATTCCTCAGATTAGAAAAAGTCTAACAGACAGTTGATGGAAGATTTTAAAACAGGCGGCAACATGCTTAAATTATTTATCTACTAATAATAAAATTTGTTTCATTGTGATTATCTCTGATTTTATAAACATTAACTAAATGAATTATTTTGAAAGCGAGAGGATCTCGTTTAGTGAAAATTTTACATTGAGCAGAAGACTGCCTATGTCTCTATGGCCATCTCATTAAGTTACCATATTCTAGGCCATGATGTGTTTGAGAAGAATCCTAGAATGAATTTTAAATTTAGCTCCATACATCTGATCAAACAGGAACTATTTAAAGATTACTAACATGCGTCTGAAGCTATTGGAGAGAAATGATGAAGTCGGTAAACATATGCAGTATATTGTTGGTGGCTTAGGGACGAACATTTATCTTAAACGTATTATTTGTTATTATGGGGCTTAATGTCGGGTAATTGAAATGAAAGGTATATCAATATAAAAACTAAAACACTGTATAAATACAAACACATTGAGAGTGACAAAAAAAGAGAACGAAGAAGATTTGTAACAAAGCAATTTCTATTTGAATATATATTACTTCAGACAGATATTCCTTATTGTATACTATTGTGTACAAATGACGGCCTAAAACACGAGGAAGGACTTGCTGTTTAAAGTAATCTAAAACCTTAAGGAGATATGGAAAATATTGTATAAAAACAGATAAGAGCGTACAATGAAGATATCAGTTCAAATTATAATATAGATGAAGAAAGCGGGAAAATATATGTGAGTAAGGAAATTGAATAAAAATGTGAAATTGGACAAATTATAGTTACAAATTTAGATAGAAAGTATTCACTTTAGAATTATAGTAATCAAAGCACTAAGATTGTTGAATAGCAGAAGGTAAAAGGTAAAGTTGAATAGCAAAAGGTAAAGGTAGCAAAAGGCAAAGCGATAGAATAATTGCATAATTTTATGGTTTTCACAGAAGAATCTTGATGGTGGTTGGCTAACTCTTAGAGCCAACTCTGAAATGTTTTTAAATCGCAATGTCAGAGAGCCCGACATAACGAGTTTTCCTGTTTCTATCTTCACCGGCAACGAGTCGGTGATCACTTACCATTAAGTAACCTATCTGCTTATTTGTGTACTGTTTACACAATTATGTATTTCTGACATGGAAAGCATAGGAGTAGCTATAAAGAGTTTAGTAGTGGATCGAAGAAAGAAATCACGTTTAAGGTGTCGGTTAGTGATACGTTGTGTAACATAAAACGGACAGGCTAAGACAATACGAAAAGTTCTCAGTAATAAAAAAGTATTGTATATTCCAGAAAGTCAAATTTGATTCTACTTCAATCTAATGCAGTATTCAGACATAAATTCATCCTTGCGAAGGCCAAATATGGATCTAATGCAACGATTTCAGATATCACCAAGCTCACCTTTAAGATCTTATTAGTACGAATTAACGTAATCAAACATAACTGGCATATCTTCAGGCTTCCTTATTTGCCGTATTTACTTATTTAGCAAAAGGGAAGAAAATTTATCTTGAAGTTCATTCCACAGACAGATGGTACATTAAATTATATTCAAATGTTTATGCGGCCTATAGTAGGTCACGAAAGACCCAATAAAAGGCGGGCGTTCAGCGTGACGTCACGGTTTCAACGATCCCCTAGGGGACTGTAAAAGTAAATTAAGTTTAAACTATGCGAAATAAAACAGACATATTGAAACGTTATTAATGCTATTAGTTTGAGATAACAGTTACAATAAAAAGTCAATGATAAGTAATGAACCGAGTTAAACAACGTCAGGTGTGGTTAAGAGCATGATGTGTGACGAAATTTTCTACTTCCGAGCTTTATAAGGTTCTTTTGGTTGGGTAATTGTTTCTGACTTGAATATATACTGCTACTTAAGAGATGCCAGAGTCTATCGAATGGTCTACGGAATTAATTTAAATCAACTAGTTGATGTAGTAAGTTTACCACAATGAACACTGTAGCGAATTATAAGACAATTATTAGTGTAATAAATATCTGGAATTTATTTGACCACCTTTTTTCTTCGTGGGCATGACATAGGATTGCATAGGATGTACGTACTCAGATTAGCATTTTTTAAAAAGGGTATACAGTATCGATGCTTACGTTTGCTTTCTTTACTGCACGTGCTCTTGCAACGTTTTCCTTTTAAGAACGGAAATTCTCAATACTTTTCAAAATATCTTTATACGATTCTACGTTGAGTCATAGAATTAGGCTACCGCACATTTTCTACATTTTGAATATAATAATGATAAGACAACTGATGCGTAACTTAATGATAAAATATATGTTTACAAAATTTTAAAACAAAATTTCATCTAGCGAAATTCTACATCTAAAAAATTCTAGGTATATGGAAATAAAAAGGATGTCTAGTACAGTGCAATGCAAAAAAGCTGCTACCGTTGAACTAGATATTGCAATCAGCGCTCTCGCGGGCGCTGTGCTACGGCCAGAAACAAATATCTGTATCCGTGGTCGAGTATAGAATTACTGTTTTAATGGCTCCTCAGTACTTTATTCTAGCACAGAAAAACCTGCTGTATAGCTGAAGCGCTTTCATATAGCATATATTTTCACATGTATGTTTTATATTCATTACACGCAATAAATTCAAGAAATAAATTCTTTTAGATCAGTGTATATTAATTGTAAAAGAGTTGAAAAGGGTTCGTTATATATTCTGCTCCAGGATATCTTTCCGAAGCTGTGTTAGAAGCAACACTGACGTTTTAAATTTATCATGATATATAAATAAATGGATTATTTTCAATGGCAATTAACGCATTTTATTCAACATACAAATAGTTTGGAATCATAGACCCGATCTGATGAAGGGTTTACAAAATGAATAATGTTCTGTGATTTCAACTGCAGTTGTTTCTCCAATTTTGTTTCGGTTAATGTTTTTTTTTTGGATTTTAGCTCGTGTCAAACGAAAACGGGTTTCTAAGTTACTGCCGTATTACCATTACCAAAGCGTTAATTACATTTATTATAATCAAAAGGAGTAAATAATCAGTTTGTTGTGATTGGTATAATATTTTTATTATTTCTCAACAGGCGGAGGAACTGAACACACTGGTAGGAGATGCGTTTCGAATGGCGTTCGCGTCGCAACTGCAGCCTTCCGCACCGCTCTGGGTAAACACTTTATGAGTATACTGTATTGAATAATTAAATAAAACGTTTTTTGCTAAGGAAAGGTAAAGGAAACCCTACATTATCTTTATACAACTGGCCTCTCGCAAAGTCTGCCAATACAACCTTCTTTTACGTTATCTCATCTGCGCCAGCGGTCTTCGGTTCTGTGTTGTTGTAACCATATCATTCCTGGGATTGATAGAATTCATGCGACTTTTAATATAATCTATGTTATTTCTAATTTCAATGTAATTTAATAATTTTAAGGAATAATTTCAACCAGGTCCTTGAAGTACATTTCGTATATGTTTGGAATTTAGGAAACGTGGCCACTGTTTTAATAATTCAATGATTTTTATAAATATATTTAAATACAGAGGACGTATGTTATATTAATGTTCAATTTAAATTCTTTGGACATTTCAATTTGCTTCACTAAACATACATTTGTAAGCAGTAATTCCAATACGTCTCGTCATTCGTCATTTTAAAATTAGCCTACAATTTGTTGCATTCAATGGCCGTTACCAGAAATACTTTTTCCTTTATTTACATTTAAATTTTCGGTGTTGGTGGATATTGGACTTTATTATGCGTATGTTAAGATTGAAAATAATTAAAATTGTAAAGTGCACTTTAGTTTTTATCTCACTGCGTGTGTGGACCACCTTAATCATAGTCCGGACGGCCCGCCTTCCGTTCACATATGCAATCGAAGCTCCCGGGCGGCTATTACCGCCTTTATTTATATTCGGATCGTCCAAAGTAATAACTATAGTCGGAAGTGTTACTATATGCAAAATAACGTGTTTAACCTAATTTACGTATATGTCTATTACAACCAAATACTCTTCTTTGTTTTTATATTCATGAAGCTCTTCCAAATATTTATAGGGATCTTAATATAAAAATTTAGCATCAAGTAATTTGTTGGCGTTATCGAAAATATTGTATCGAAAACATTTTAGTGCGGTCGTAACATTGTCTTAAGCTTTTTATTTATGGGCTTCAGATTTATTGTCTTGATTTGTCTCGTTCGACGATCCTATTAATTCCCAAGACTGGTTCTTGTAGCGTTTTGTACCTTATGCGATGTCTCGATCTCTCACCATATCTATTTTATCGCTTCTAAAGTTTTTATCATTAATCAATATTTAGTTATGTATGGTTTTATAGAAGTTATTATCATTTTATTATGTAAGTTTTGAATATCATTATTTAAATGTGGTGATTAATTGAAAACAAAATTTTATAATCTTTTTTCTGGGAGTTTTAGCAGAAATATTCTTTGATTACTCTGAAGGTTGATAATGACCGGCATGATTTTACGAGTACATATACTTTGTGTTGATATTTAATTTGCTTTGGTATACATTACAATAATAAGTACAGAATTTTTAACGAGTATTTACTTTTTAAGATATTTAATAAAGGAGACAATATTTAATGGTTAATTTAACTTGTTCTATTATAACTCGCCGTCCGTAATTCGCTTAGTTTGACGTAAAATGGATATATCTTTGCTGTCTTTAAATAATATGTAGATGTAATAATAATAACTTAATATAAAAACTTACCAGAAGAAACTTCTCAATTATATTTTAAAAAACATTGCGAGGTTTATGAAACAATAACGAACAAACTGAGAGAAATATCGACTTTAATACTGCTAAAGGATTAAAACTTTATCTAACTATATCGACAGTGATACAAGCTCTGCGAAACCTTCAGCTTGGTAGCACAGTGTAATAAATATCTTGAGCGTTCAATTTACCTCTAAATAATCGTATGGTAAAACTGTTGGTGGGGTGCACTCGATCGTAATCCAATCCAGCGCTTGATTCATGACACCGGCGCCAACCGCCAGTGGTCCCACCGGTTTCATTTATGCCAACTACAGTAAAAACAGCTTATTTATATGTGTTATATATTTGTTTATATTTGAGATATTTTATTATTTTCAACTGTCTGTACATATATTATGTTTTGCATTTTTCGCAATAAAAATCTGGCTATAATCATTAAAAGGCAAGTCAGATACGGGCGGATCATAGTAAAAGATTTATTGAAGATTTTAGATAACGAAATCATTTAATTTGTTATACCCGATAACATAATCTAATATGTTTTAAACACGTGTTCTTTTCGAGTACTTTGCCCCTAACATCAAGTTCATACAAGATAACAATTACACTTTGATAATAATGAATTAAAACAGTATCTTGATCATTAAAATCATTGTAATTTATGGTCTTATCTTGATGTGAGGAAGATAAGGATGCTTTTATGATGTGCTTTTATTGTACATGTGTAGTTGTTTGCATGATAATGAATATTCTTTAATCTTCTTAAGAAGAGCTATAAATGTGGTTGCTACGGTATCAATGTTTTGTATGCATACTTCACATGAACATATCACTTATGAATAATATATTTTTTTATTAAAATTTAAGAACGTACTATACGTACGTATAACACACATGTAAAAATTCTAAAATAACCCAACTAAAAAAATATTGACAACCCTATTGCTAGATAGATATTTTCGACCGCTTGTTTACTTCGTTATTATTTACTGGTATGCATTGTGTTGTGTGTGTTGGAACAGTAGGTGGTGGTGGGAGGTGGTGCGATGCTGCCTACGCTACTAATTCAAATTTCGGCTATTATAGATAAAGAAAACATTTTATGGTCCCTATATATATGGTTATACTTAAGATTTATTAGAGATACCAAATTACCCAATACTAAGATTTTAAGGTTATATGATTTATTTGCTTGTAAATAAATGGTTGATAAACGCCCTTCGCCTGAAGTAAAACAGACTTTATCATATTGTGTGCGTCCCTTACAATGTTAGCGATCTCTCTGTTTGAACGACCGGTTTGCTTACAAATAAATAATATCTCGCTACAAATTGCATGTTGTTTATACATTGAAGATTCATAAATTCTGATCTGTAGTGTTGACGTTTTGTATTTTTTTTCTTTACGCCGAATTACCCCAATAAAATCGTTGAAAACAGTAGATGTTAAAGTTTAATCTAAATGTTTTGGGGTAAGTTCTGAGCAGTACATTATCTTTAATTTATAACTGAAATACTCGTGGCCACGACAATACTATAAGCAAGTGGTAGTAAGTCAACTTCAGAAACACGAAAGAAATCTTCACACAAATCTATAAACATAAAAATCCGGTGAAGGGCCAGTCGATCATTCGATTACAATCGTGTGCAGACGATAGCCCCTAATAGCAGTAATGAAGCTCAGGCCTGCAATTCGCTTGGTAAGAACGTTTTCCAAATACGCCGCGTCACTCAATTCTCCGTTCCTAGTGCTCGCTTTATTAAATTTTTGATTTTTGTGATACATGTAGGTAATATTTTTTTGAAAAACTATAAAAGTGATGATTACATGGACATAATAAGTGCGTTGATTATTTCATATTTACTTAACGGAATTATTGAAGTCGTGGCTCAGTTAAAATTAAGAATATTTGCGTGGGTTGGCAGGGTTTTAATAAATAACTTTTCAGATTCAGAGGCATAGTTTTTATACAGGTTATCCGTTAAGCTATAAATACGATTAATCTGTATTATTATTATTACTCATAGTTTTGGAGGCAGTTAACCAGAGACCGTTAACGTAGGTATGAGATAGGAATTCGTGAGAATATAAAGTTAATATGACAAAATAAACTGTCTTCCACTCTGTTGCTGCCAAATGACACGTAAACAAGGTTGTTAACGATACCTAACCGCAAACACTTGCACTTAACGAAAACAACTTTTAAAATCGATCAAGGTTTCACACATTTTTATTTGTTACCTTATAAATGTTTTTGGTATATAATTATAGCTATACTGTTAGTAGTACAGATATCATTAAATATAATAATAATAAAAAGCCCGTTATTATTTATTTATAGATTTCCATTGTTGCTTATCTTGAACAACCCTTTTTCAGATTGGTCCTGCCGTCAGTTTCATTACATATTCTTTCTTATCTGTGTGCTGTCATCCTCGTCTCCTTTTGCTGACCTTGGGGTACTTCTGTTACTCTCCTGCTCCACTTCCTCGCTGTAATAAAATTATTATCTTTGGTTCGTATTGAACTGCTTATTCATCAATAAATTGTCAACCTTCAGCGGGTTCCCCACTTTCATCTTGAACGACAACGCGTCAACAATTACAGAACTGCGTGGATGACGGTGACTATTCCATTTTTGGCTATTGCAGGCACTGGAAACCATTCTGGGACATAAATTTGGATTCCTCGACTCGAAAAAATTTATAGAAAAGAATAGAAATAATCAAATAGTACAAATATAATAAACTATATTTAAATAAAAACTTATAAATAAAAATAAATCAAAAACCTCAATCAAAAAATTTATCGAAAAATGATTGCCGTTATATTACGGCGTTGAATTTTAATCCGATCCTGTTATTTTGTGAATGAAATAGTAAATAAATGAGTTAGATAATAAAATGATGCCTATAAACACTGAATAATTTATAATAATACCAGTAATCCGTCCTTGTATTTCTTCAGAAAACTTACGCTTAGAACTAACTTGTTAATTCATTCAGTATGATTGTTACTCTTATAAGAATGTTTATATAAACTTTTATTTACTTGTTCTACGAGAATATATTCGTTTCACGGGATTAAAATGATCCCATAATATAAATAATTAATATGCCAATTACCATCCAAATCTGTTCAGTGATTATAGTGTGATACTTGACGCAGCTAAACATCTGACCTCTACATCGATAAAAGTTTAGCTATATTAGAATTTCAAAAAAGTATTCCGTGCATAGATTTGACTCCATCACATATATATCATTGGTAACGTAGAGAGATAATGAGCATGAAAAGATGCTTCAAAACAATTAATATATTTATGTTTCAACGAACTTTAAAAACTGGCTTAAAATAATGAGGTATACATGTAGCGCCAACAAAAAACAAGTACCAATGTTCTCGAAGCAAATTAAGCGAGGTTTGTTAGTTTGAAGATAACAATATTTTTTACTATTTTTTTACATTTACAATTTGAGTTACTTTTAAAGCTGTTCATCTCTTACTACGTAATCATTTGTAACTCAGTCTCTCCAAATCTTTAAGTGTGAGTTAGTTTGTATGCCGCTGTATCTATCTTCATATATATATCTATTTTGTTTTTACAATGTACCTATATCGTATGAGTTTGTGTATAATACGTATGAGCGATTGCAAATAAGGTGACAAACCTTCCATGTATTCATTTTTGTTTTTCTTTTGTTACACCTACACTTTTTATTCGAATCCTTATTTAAATTTGCATAAAGGCGTGTGGTTTGATGTTTGGAACATTGCAGTGTGCATTTGTATGCGAGCTTTGAACCTTGTTTTTATGAATACAGGGTTGATTTTCCGCCTCAATAACACCCAAGAGAGTTTTATACTTGACCGAAAAGTAGGGCGGCGTGCGACAAGCTTCTTTGTTTCGGAGTTTTTGAATGTTGTTTTAGTTTTTAAAAATAAGGGTTCATCGTTCAAAAAGAGAATATTTTATTTTCTGAACATTTTGTAATTTCTGAAGCTATCATTGTTAGTAGTACTTGAGTGTTGTTGTACAAGAGTGAATTAAATAATTGAAATTGAAAGCACCTAAACGGAATAAAAGTTGGGTGGCAACAATGATTTCTTACACACACATCAACTAATTCCCCTACGTTTTAAAAATTAAGAATTGCTTTGGTAACGGAGCGGGGAAATGAGTGTCCGTGAATTCATCGTTTTAGAAATATGCGATTTTCGCCAACCCTAAGCTGCTTGCCTAAGAAACTTGCCAAAACTAACTGGGTTTAAATTCTACATTTTAATTCTTCGACACGAAACGTGAAACATTGAAATAAGTATCTATTAATAATATAATTGTGGCGGCGCCAAGTCCGTATGATATACATATGTTTAATAATTGGCTTGTCAGCTTTTTTAACGATATTAAGACCAATTAATTCCTGTCGGACTGTAATATTATCATACAAAAAATACTGAACAAATTAAGTTGAAACTTGGCACCTTTTGTGTCTCGGCTGAGCATATAGAAGACATTTAATCCCGTTATATTTATTAATTACTGCTATATAAGAGATTTGTATACAGTAATAGATGAGTAAATATTTTTTGTAGTTATTAAAATGTATAAATTTACCCGAATTTAAAAATGTATGGCAACCAACAGGTCATATAAGACTAACGAAGGAGAAACGAAAATGCATGTACACAAATAGACAATCTCAAACACAGGCGCGCGCGCGCGCTCACGCACACATGCACAGATTCACATTCACACAAATATATATATATATATATATATATAATAGTACCTTATGGAAGAGATGAGACGTCATGACCTAAGAATCCTAGTTTAGGTCCGAGCACCATGTTTAAATTTTGTTTACCTTTTTTGTGAAATAAATGAATTATGAATGAATGATTGAACCAACAAAAGCTGGTTGTTTGAACTATTGCCTCTAGTCTTGACCAATTAAGTTATACGATGTATTTATGTATGGGTGGTGATCTATGAATGGTAGTAACCTTTTAAAACGAGATGGGTTACATGGTGGGTTAACCTATCTGGGGTGCGGTCGATTTTCTGAATCCTCTTAAAAGTATAGTATTTGAGAAAAAATAAATAAAAACAATATTTTTTTTATATACGCCATTCAGAGTGAGGTAATATATGTAAATACGTTATTACACGGCACTTGTATTTCTAAAAGACAAAAAAAAAACTAATTACAAAATCTTGCTTAGCAAAATACATAGTGAGGAAAATCGTTTTGAAGAGTTCGTCATTATTTCAACCTCAAGTTTTACGTGACACGTTGCATCGTTGTGGTGAAAATAGAAACAGAGTCAAGTGGCTTAGTTCAGGCCAACGGGTCACTTTATTATTCTAAAGCTTTTTCACACTTTCATGTCTAAAATATTCAAGATTGCATAAAGTGTAATTATTTGCTTACAAAATCTTTTTAAAATTATAATGTAAAGAAAAAATCGTTTAAAGTATAGTTACTTTAAAAAATACCCACAATACTTTCAAAGTTTTCCAATAAAATGGTTTTAGTACAAATATCGTTCCATAGATGGCGTTGTACTCCGATGAAGAACAATATTTTTTTATTCTATAATGTTATTTCAGTATTTGTAAAAAACAGTAAAAACAACTATGTTTTTTAGAACAAGAGTCAGACTATCTCATAGTAACCGACCACTGCCGTCCATGTCCAGTAATACCGGAGGCATCACCGCCACGCCACCGACCGAGCAGCTGCTAGGGATTAACTGCAGCTGAACTTAAAAAATATTTCATGGGTGATTCTAGAAGAAACGTGATAGATAACCAGGCAAGCATGAGACTCTAAAACCATAAACGAGTAGCGTTACGTTTGAACTACCTTCCTGCAGAAAAAACTCACTCGCGTCGTCATTCAGTGAGCTTAGTGAAATAACTAACTTGGTAGTGGAACGTGGACCGTATCCAAAAAGCCCGTAAATTCCATTTTTCGAGTAACTATCCGTTTTGGACATATATATTTAAATATATCTAGAGTTATTTATAATACTGTAGCGTATAGTACCGCATATAAAAATAAAAAATAAACAATAAGAAAATTTTACAGCATGCTATCGCTAATGTCACGAATTATTGATGCCTAAACTTTGGTACAAATTTCAACGTGTACAACGTGTGAAAGAAACTGCCGAGCACTCGCCCTCCCTAAATTTTCGAAACGTTCCTCGGCCGAAGTCCGTAAATTATATACGGTGCACGCCTCAAACAATTAAGGGGTAGAGCAACATATTTCATTGGAGCCGAAATATATTTGCGTGTCTGTTAAAGGTCGCTACGTGAAAATATACAGAAGAATATTTAGTTCATGCGACGACGACCGTTCATTTCGACATGATACGTCATTTCATACAAATACAAGTTATACAAATATTAGCTATAAAACAATAGATAAACAATTAACTCACATACTTAAAACCTTTTCAAAAGTAACTGAAAACAAATATTTATCTCTCATAGGTATATATCGGGTACCGAACTGTCGATTGAGCTATAAGGTTATCAAGGAGACATTAATATGGAGTTTGTAAAATAATTTTACTTAATAAAATTACCACGTGTGCGATGTTCACACAAGAATACTTCTTTAAAAAAGGTGTAACCAAAAAATAAACAATTTATCATCTGGGAAAACGGCAGAAATTGGTGTTAAGTAACGGCTTTTACTAAAGTACAATAAAATTATAAATACATTCGGTGAATGTGAAAATGTTCAAAGTAATAACAATATGTTTTTAGCAAAAACTTCGTAGTCTCCAATAACTGTTCTTATCGTTTTCTATTGTAAGGTTTCTCGTAGGCTATTTGTCGGTATGAAACGAAATTTGGTTAAAGAAACATGATAATTTTTGCATTATGCTTTTTGTGAACGATGTCATCTTTGAATTTTTATTTTGTTTCGTTTACATTGATTTCTTGTATCAGATTTTTTTGAGCTTTAACAAAATGTTTTACAATCGACAAAGTTACTCGTAACTCCAATTATTTTAGTAGCTGGCTTCAACCTATTAACGGCTTACTACAGACTCTCCACGCAGGTTTCTTCGCCTTACCCGCAGCTATACAGCGGATTGTTGGAGAATAAATGGGCAATGGAAGTGTGGAAAATTTTTATGCTGAGAAGTGACAATAACGGAAAATCAATGGCCTAACATATCCTCGGAAGCATAGAAACGTTTAGAAATTTTGTCACTAGCGGTCATCCATGCCATTACTGACCACGGCCGAAGTTATTTAACGCGGTATACAATTTAAATTCGACACAAGATATCTAGTTATAAGCACTTAATTTCTTAATTTATTTCAATACATATATCATAAATTTGTAGAACTGAATCTGGCATCAATGAGCGTTGATTAACTGAGGATTTCAGACGACAGTATCATATTTTGAAGTATAATCAAATTGCAAATATTTGATGTTACTTTTACGATTTGGTTTTCTTGTTTTATTTATAGGTTATTAATCTCAATTTGTATATTCTTCTTCGAGCTGGTCATATATAAGAGATTTTTATACATTATAAAATGCTTTAATACTTTTTTATACTTCTAATTTTATTCTTCTTGCTTTGTTTTTGTGTGTACGTGTAATACAGTAAATTAAATAAAAACTTTTTTTTTATATAGCATATGAAATATGAATATGAAATATATATGAAATACCATGTATTTACTATAACATCGTAGTCGTAAGACTGAAAAGTCCCTTCAAAGGTCGACAAGCGTGCCTTAGGGTCTTAAAGGCCTGTCGTGCTTTCCGGCACTGAGGGTTGAACAAAAGAACTATTTGGTGAAGGCGATAAACGCGCCCGCCATTCGGGGCGATGGACGTCATTGGCAAATCTAACGGGTTAAGTTATAAGCTAATAAAATGATTGACAAGTTTTAATTTTGTGAACACTTTAAAATCAAATTATATTAAGAATCTATCGAAGTATAGAAGGAACAAAAAAAAAAAACGCCAAGAATAGTGATAAGAAGTACCTACTGTTAGGTTTTTAAATCTCACATTTACCTCGCCCCGTTTTAATATTTCATAGAGCAAAAACATTCACATACACAACTAATATAGAAAATTACATCGTGTATTCCAATTACCAAGTATTTATTATTCGTAATTACTATCAGTAAGCAACTTCCAGAGAGTACGCCACTAACTTAAACTATAATAGAAAGAAAATAACTTTGATGGGCGAGTGCCAGTTTTATAATCCGTATAAATTTTGCAATAAAGACTGATATGCGTACTGCATCTTCAATGCTGAACATCTAATGTTAATCAATTCATATTAAGTACTGAGCTTTCACTACCGCTGCTCTTTGTAGGTCACGCAATATATTAAGTAAAGCGATATCAAGATCTTGGTTACAATAAGACAGACAATCATAAAGATGTTTACGATAAACACTTAACTTTCACTTATTTGTCACCCGAAAGGTTAAGTTTAATCGATCCGATTGAAATATTATTTCAACACTTCTCTATGATTCTCTTTATTGGTAAGCTTAAGTGATTGCTTAAGCAAAAGCTGTGCTGGATACAAAGAGCGTTAAAACAGAATATAAATTTCTAATTAAAATTCTAATTTATTCATCGGGTTAACTCTAAAAAGTTGTACGATTGTATGGTGACCATATGGTGACCCATCATTGTCATGGTCGGATTTAAGTAGGTAAGTTTATGGAAAATGGTTTGAAATAGGATACAAAAACGTGTTTACAAACCGAGTTAAATAGAAATGCAAAAAATGCTTTACGAATCGAACATGTATGTATGTCAAGTTATTTTCTAGTTTTAACGTACATTAAAAAATTCGAAGATGATTTGTTATCATAATAGAGAAGAAAAATTTTACAATGGTGATCACATATAAACATTAAACATGCAAATGGATTGAACGCGTTCAAAAAATATAGTAACAAAGTATGAGTAAATCGGTAAAATCTTAGGGAATTGTATAAAGTTGAATGACTTCAGTTGATACTGTTAAATCGCCTAAACCGCTAATATGTACCACACAAAGTCTCAGTACTGTGCCCGGAGCACTTCACAATCTGAAATGTTTAGTGAAATGGATTTTTACGATGACCCCCAACATTTATTTTTGTTGTTTTTATGATGCTAGCTTATCCTCGTACATCGAAGCCTATTTCTTATTTCACAATATTTTATGGATTACTTTTATCTTTATCTCAAACTATTTATGTTTACAGTTAAATAATTTTAGTATATTCTCGAGATATGTTACTTTGCGCTTGAGTCTACGCAAAATAAAGGAATTTCAATATTTACAGAATGATAAACACATCGACTTAACTTGACATGACAAAACCAACTATATACTTAAATTGTAACAATTTTATTACTCGAGTAAAAATGTTTTCCACTCATTCTCCCGAATCATTCACCGGAATGAATCTTAGAGCTCGTTCGTTCGCTGATGGAATACGTGCTGCTACCTATGGATCCATTTTGTGCGCTTTCGATAATTGTATTGGTACAAATTTCTACCTTTTTGGAAATCTAACTGCCAACCGAATCCAGTGACAGAAAAAAAAAGTTTCAACTTTTTTGTGATAGAAGGTGAAAAACTTTATTTTTATCATTTTTAGATCATATCGATTGATATCTTATTATTATATTAACAAGACGAGCTTAAAAATTTGATATTGCAACATATAATGAAATATACTTATTGTATATTCATTTTAAACATCAAAGTACAAACCCTAAAGCTTTAAATCCTCTTACCCTCAGGCAACAACTTTTTCAAAAACCCTGACTTGAGTACCATGATGAAGAATGGTCATTATTATGGTTATTAATTAATATTAATAACAACCTATCCAGCTATAACTCATCACTATCTTATACTGATAATTACAATTTGTGTCCGACGTCAAACTATTTCATGAGCTACAATCGTAAGTGTAATTAATGAAATGAGAAATACGTCATTGTATTCAGTAATGTAAGCATCGCGTGACAGTGGTAATAATCGTGGAGATTGATAGAATCAATGAAATTTTTACTGTTGAAGAGCCACTACCGTATGTGACTCATTCGTCACTAAACTTGGTACTGTTTGGCTCTCTGTTGATCCAACATCAGACAATTGCTAAATCTATCTGCCTATGATCTATGTCTGTGAGTATCGAATAGAAGACTGTCATATTAAGTTCAAACATGACTTTCAATATCTAGTTACTCATCTCTATTTGGTCCAGATTACCACACCACCGAGTAGAAAAGCGCCACACACTGCGTTCTTCATAGAAAATATCAGGCCTCTTTGAAGAATAAACTGTATTTGATGTCACACTAATCCCTTTCAACTTTCTCTTATTTAACTTGTCACCGCCTACTGTTGAACTTTGAAGAAAATAGTTAACAATTCCTTCTATATATTTCGAAATAAAATACTTACATTTTGGGTTGTGTTCGTTTGAAAACACGACAACATCAAGAGAGAATGTTCTGATTTAAAAAAAATGGTTTAAAATTAACTTTTTCTTTATTGGATAACTTTAAAGCTTACTTAAAACTGACACGAACTTTACCATTTTTCTACAACAGTAGGTATTAAATAAGGGTACCGATTTATCTTAATAAACAAGGGTGATTCAGAAAGAAAGGTTTTAATTACTTCTTTAAGAAGGGTCGCAAGGGTAAAAGGTGTGAAGGTAAAAAAAATATAATGATCAGAAGGGAAATTTGGTTGAAAATTCCATAGATTTGGCATTGTACCAACTTTTATCTCTGACATCACTTAATTAAGTGAGAAATTATCGGCTTAAGAAAACAATAAATAAAATAGAATAAAAATGCTTATAAAATGTAAATACAATTTTACTTATCGAAACTACTAGTCGATTGAAATATTTAAGAATATAAATTGTGTGTCACCATATTAATTATTATTAGCCGTCACCTTTTTGGCAAAGGATTGCCCCGAAGCATTCCAGTGTTTTCTATGGCTGGCTATTATTATCTACGTTGGGTCTTGGTATTTCTTTAAAAATAATTATCTAGTCGTCTCTTCTTAAGAATTCCTCCGTTAATTATGCTTTCCCTCGGTATCTGCTCTGTAACATAGTTTATGTATAATCTCCATTTTATATATATGCCCTGTATTTGTTACCATTTTACTTTCCTTACAGGTAACTTCTTAAAAATTCAGATGTCCAACATGCTCCTCTGCGTTTTTCTTTGTGCAAATCTAAGTTTCTATACATTCTGCTTTCTTAATGTTCATATTTGGCAACCTTACGTAAGAATATTTTCTGTTTCCTACAATTTCAACCATACTTTCTGATGAACTTCATCTTTTTAAATAATTTCTTTGAATCTCCAATATTTTTGTCATACCAGATTTAATCGTTTATTTATTTGTTTTTTTTTAATTCCGTCAAATGGTATTTGCATACCTAGATAGATGTAGGCTTCCACAATTCTAAAAGTTTAGGCAGTATTTTTTTTTTAAAGTGTGTAAAACTTTTTGAATTTTAAAATTTATTTATGTTTTAAAATATTATATCATAGTGTAATCTTTACCATACACACTACGGTACATGAATGGAAAGTATTAACACATCCTAAAGTTCCTCTCCATTATTTTAAATAGGACATTCTTAAAACGTAATTTAGAACGTCACTTCACAAAGATAAGTTCCAGTATCCATTGGCTTCCTGTAAGATTGGGTAACTTTATGAGTAAATTGTATTCGTCACAGCAATTGTTTGTATTTCTGAAATCTATGTGCTTTGTTGTCTAGAGTATAAGGTTTAAATCTCTTGCCCTTAAATCGTGAAAGGTATTATGAGTGAATCGATTCTGTCACTATAATTGTCCGGAGATACGAAGGTTCACATTCCACCCGAGGAATGTTTCGTGGACTGATTTATTGGGTGCTTAGCTCAGAAACGGGATTTTGACAATCTGTTACAAGAAAGGGATTAACAGGCATGTGATCTTAAGAAATAATAAATTAAATTAATAAATGAAATTCTATAACAACAACAGCGATAATTAATTGAATCAATATTTACAGTAATAGAAACAGTTGCAGTACATTAGAAAGGTTATTTTTTTATTTTTAATTAGGGTATTTATTTAGGATATCTTTTTTGTGATAATTTGAATACTTTTTGTTATTGTGGTCTTGTTACACACACACATTAAGT
>DWPT01001295.1:0-19189 GCA_018251895.1 Agathymus mariae mariae
CTGTCACATAAATGTCTGCCCCGGCCGGGAATTGAACCCGGGACCTCCTCGCTCGGCAAGTAGAGTCACTACCGACTGTCGATTCAATTCAATTGATTAAATTTTTCTTTCTTGACTGAAATCAGTTAGGAATCAGATTATTAGTGATGAAAAGATATTTCAGAGAAAAAATGACAAAGTGAGAACTATAAAGAAACGTATAATTTTAAATATAGGACATTACATTTTGAATGTAGCGAATAACTACGATGTTTCCATTTGAGACAGGGCCCTGTATCTTGCCATACCCAGGATTGATATAAAATACAATCATTTTATCTCTGAAATTTAATATACCTACTTTCTTTTTTTAGTTTCACTAACCCCCCGTGGCCTTCCTTAGCCTTTGTACAGGACTCCGGAATCTCCATCGGAACGCAACCGGAATCCTGAGCGCGTGCCTCACCGGGCTCTGCTCGTGATGAGCCTCCGCTGATGTGATGTGATGTTTACCGCGGTATGCGTCCTTCCCGGGGTCGCTGACTGGACGTATTTACCTATCAGCCTTTCATAGTCTCCTGCTGGACATAGGTCTCCCTTAATTGGCACCATTTCAACTTGCCCTGGACCCTCTGAATCCCATTGTAAGGTTTTATCTACAATTAAAGACCCAAATATTTACCTACCATAAGTTAATTTCAATAGATCGTACAAAGCACTCATATCGTTCTGGTTTGTTTGAATCGTAAAATTATCAATTAAGTTATGCAATATCACACACAGTCGGAAATTCGATAAGCGATCGCCAGTGGCAAAATCGCACTCAGTTTGCTCGACTAGGAGACAACTTAAGTAGTCGGTTCCGCCCGCTTGCTGTTGTAGAAACAATTTGATTTAACTCGGTTCACCGTAACATTTAAATTTAGTTGGCACTAGTAAATAAAAATATATAAACATATTATTAATTTATTGTAATTTTCCCATCGCTCTGTATTTGTTAACGCTAAGCAATAAGATTTGTGTTTGGATAAAACAAAAAACTATACGTTAGTTTATTTCGAAAAATATAATATTTTGAAAAATTGGCGTACTAACAACAAGTCATGCTATATATTCATTAATATGTGAACTTTGTGTACAACATCATCATTGTGTTTACTGCAAATCTCAGTTTAAACAAAAACAATCATTAAATTACCACTGCCCACAGCTTCGATAAATTCCAGAGGACAATGAACTTAAAATTCATTTTAAATGAGAGATACAGTTCCATAAAATATTAATCTGTGAAATAATAAAAAACGGAGGGTTGTTAAAATAAAAATATGCGAACCGATGACCTGATTTGACGTTCGGATTGGTGTTTCAACGACATTTCGGCACATTTAAAAATTAATTTTATGTTGTTTCATTGTGAATGTGTTAGGTGTTAAAATTTTTACTGCTTAATTATGTGACAATTATGTCGTATAAATTTTCTATGAGTACCTTGACTTATCGTGATGATTTATTTGGTGAACGTACAAAATAAGTAGAAAATCATGTCCACACAACACAGCAGACATTTTGTCGATAACGTTTTCACTTCTAAATCGAATCGTTTACAAATAATGACATGAAAAATTTCCTACGTTGTGTTCGTATCTACAAAGAATACCTATTTGTCTTTAAAACTTGAGCTACATTAGTCCTTCTATAAAAAATAAGTGTCTGTCAAAATAGTAATTACCTAGACAAGGGTCAATAAGTTATATGACATAAGGGTCATTATTAGATTGAGAAGACTGATTTTAGGCTAATGTATGAATATTGTTGTCTTTCCTATTGCCTACGCCGCTGAAGGCATGCAGTGAATCACTGGCTCCTGAGGTCGCATTGTTGTGAGATGTCGTCATTGTTGCATTGAACTCACGCCGCAGCGCATAATACCCCGGCCGACTGGAAAAAAAACAGTAGTTTGAATGTTGACTAACTTAAATTTAAGACATAAATACAAAAAAAAAAAATATAGCTATTACTAATATATTCCTTAAAAGTTTTACTGAAGTTTTTTCACCGTTAAATATTTATAATTGTACATATATAAAAAGAAAACATCCACACTTTCAGTGTTACCAAACTTCCTGTCTTGCTCGACGTTTGCGATAAGATTTGCTGGTAATATTCTTATCTTTCCTTAATCAGTTGCTTGGGAAGATAAAATGAGTGTTGATTCTTTAAAAAATCTTTCTACCAAAAATAGGTATCCGCCAAAAAATACCGGAGAGTTAATGGAGTGAAATTCAAGGCTACGTTAGGAATTGTTAGATTCTCCGACACTAACCAATTCCGTGTCAGTCAGTGTCGCAGCATTCCTGACCTTAATACCGACGCGAGGCAGCGACCTGAAGCAATCTGTGGGCTTTGTACCCAGTAACGACAAGTATTTGTGAGTTTCTGATGCAATTAATAATTAATTTGACCTCAGATCAATTCAGTTATTGTCATAAATATATACAATTCGACCTATTTATTTAATGTACCTAATGAGTACATTCATATTTTCTACATTTCATTTTATGCTGCCATGAAAATATTGTGTACGTAATAAGAAAATTGTTGAATACAATGCAACATTTAATATAATTATACTGTACTGTAAAGTTCACCTATGAATGAGATAAATTTCAGTTCTGATACAGTAAAATATAAAATGTCACATATTTAATGTATTCAAATGAAAAGCTGATAGCCAATGTATTTTTGTCTCGTATTTTTGTTGCTTCTAGTCTATTTATTCTAGGTATTTACTCGTATAATGGAACGACAGCAATCTTCGTCAATTCATCACTCTTAATTACTATTGTGTTGTGGAACAGTTAATGGATATTTAATTAATACGAGCATTCGCTTTCATACGTAGTTATTGCGCACAGAAGCGCATGTAGCACGAGTAATAGAAAAGTGACGGCTTGTATTTCCTACCGCGTTGAATACACTGGACAATTTGAGGGGCACATTTCGTGAATAGTTGTAACAATCGTGGAATTGTGGACAATTTTGGATTTTATGTCCTAACGCATAGAGGTGTCGATGGAGGGTCCGGCCCTACGCTGAGGACGATTTGGTCCGGAGCGTTTATTGGCGAGAATTGGGCGCATCCCGGTTGTTCGACGAAATCGCTATCCGTCCTATATGGATCTATCGTTTGATGGGAATAACTTTTGATGTAAAATTACCTTTTATATCTTGGGTATGTTCACTTTTGATATTGTTATAAATAGTATGGTTACAAATTATTTTTATTTACACGATTAAAAATATAAGATGCAGGTTTAAATATTAAGTCCTTACTTAGTATAGCTCGTATTATCTTGTCTAAAATTAAATCTGTTTAATATAATTTATTTAATTTTAATGTCAAATATTACTCCAATCAGAAATCAATCTGCAAATCTAAAAAGTGTATCAATAAACTCCAAGTAAATATAATAGTATAAGTTTTACTGAAGTAACTTTCATTGAATTGATTGGTTATGAGTCTTTTTTTTGCAATGTAGTGATACGTAAAGTAATATCTTAATAAGAACCTGTGGTAATAATTTATTCCATAGTGATTAAGAAACATAAGCCAGTAGTGTCGTTACCATGTCAAGGACAAGCGGGCTATCTGATCCTGTTCAAGGAATTTTTAATCTTTTTAACACTGTAAGTAAATTTACGCTGGTTTTACAATTTATTTAAAATTATTTAACTCTTATATAATAAATCAATTACTAGACAATATTAACTTTCATTGTAAAATATTACTCGTCCCATCGGCAGCCAAATACCACGAGACATATAATCTACTACAGAGTCTGTAATTGACGTCATGGACATAAATCCAGTCGTCACATCAAAATTCGATAAGGAATTATCTTAATGTAAAAATATGTTTAAGCATTAGTAGAAGGACGTCAAGGTAATATTTAAATAGGAAGATTTATACTTATTTCCAGAAAAATGCCAGCACGGCAGCTGAGAAAGGGCACGCTGTAATCTCTTTAATGACGCATACAACTACAATACGTTTGCCATCTGGTCCTGTGAGCCTAACCTTACTCATTTACGTTTGTATACTGCGCTATATTGTTCACGTGTAAGTTGTAAAGAATATATAAAACTTTTATAGCTACCTTTGAATATATTGTGTCCAAAACATACACACACTTCATGTACATAAAGCATATATTAGCATATGCTAAGATGGAACCAAATAATTGGGGAACTATTCTTATTATTTCCTTAACTGATAAACTTAGTGTATGACGTAGAGTATATTACTTTATTTTATACGTGTTGTTATTATAAGAGTTAACCATTGCATTTACCTTACGTTAAAGTTTGATTCGTGTTTCATATGGAGTCGTGTCCCGGTCACGTCACTGTTGGTTGTCATTGGTCAGCTGCGACAATTGCTTCTTTGTATACGCTGCGCACTTGGTCATCTTGCAGTTCCCGCAGTCAATCGGTTATATTTAGATCTGGTACGACAAATTAATTTTCATTTGTATATTCACACTAAATAGAAGTATCATTTCCTTCTGTATTCCTATTAACTATGTTCCGTTATATTCTGACTGAATACTATTTAAAATCTGTTTGGTCTTAATAATTGTTCTTAATAATAATTGTAAGCTGCATTACACCTCCATCTCATTTAAAGTAATGATCAAAAGTTATCTTTATACCAGCAGAATTATTCTTAAGCATATCGGTTTTCAAAATCTTCTTGTTTACATAAAAAATCATCTATTGTACACATTTTCTTTATGTCGCTAAGTAAAATACGTATCGTTATGTAAAAACTAAACAGAATAGAAATTTTCCCCATGTTAGGCGTGTAGTGTAAATCTGGAATCAATATCAACATCGACACCATATGTAAATGTTTATCGCACGTCCAGACCGCTTCCCGAGATTAATTCAATCGGATGCGCCCGACGGATATATCGACCCCAACTCGGACCTTTTGGGAATACTCCAATCACCCGTTCCCTACATTCGTCTTCGTAACACCACTTGCCAAACTGGAAATGTATTACACTGTTTCGCTTAAATTAGACTGTGTTTACAACAAAAATAATGACACATTTTAAAATAATTATACCTTCCATAAACAAACACTTCGTTGCACTAACCATTTTTGATTAGCATGCCCCTTTAATATAATGTTCGTTTAATACACTTATAAAGATAAATATGTTCCAGTATTTTAAAATCTTTGAAAACGGGGAGATTTTTCTCAGCGTTATGATTGGGAGGAACAATAACCCGACGAGACAGAGACCTTAATTTCCTGAAAATTCGCGAGCCAGGCCGATACGATGCGCTCCTAAATATTATTTTACGCTGCCGCGAACATCTTTCAACGCACAGCATAAGTAAAAGCTTTGTTCTTATTTATATTATCATTTCCTTTATGTATTCTAATAATGCTTTTACAAGGAATAAAAAAAACAATTTAACAACTCGACGTGGACGTTGAACTCGTTATGATTTGAAATGGCACGTGTAATGCACTCTGTAATGTTGTTGGCATTCATTTATTTGTGTCTTGTATGCTCGACAGAGCGCATCTTTGTATTTTATTTATGTAACCGAAACCGTGCAGACATTTTAAAAGAGACTGAAGAATTAAAACATTGTTTCGGCTTCCGTATGCATATCAAAGTCGCATCGAGCCAAAACATGAAAGTACGATTTAAACGAAGCCAGTATACGTATTTCTATGTCCATTTTTTAAAATTCGTGCTCCATTTAAGCACGATATGTTAACTCAAGTTCGTCTATCAAAGACGTATTTGAATCAAAAAATAAAATTAAATCTCTCCTAAGAATATTTTGTGCGTTAATAACGGAAGAGGTAATTTCGCACGATCTATTGGAGATGTCCGTGTCGTGTATATGTATACTTTTGTCTGTATAAGCAGACGTTGGATGAAGTTAGAGGAATATCTCTGCGGCAAATACTTCCGTAAAGTGTATTTATGTACACCGCTAAGAGCAATACGGAAGCAGTTCAATTAAGGCTGGTATTTAAGGTTGCCAACCATCGGAGAGCTCTGATTGCGCTCCATCTCCCCCTGCCCTAGGGACTTTCAATCGTTCGTTTTAATTTCCAAATATAATAAAATACTTTAAAAGACGCTTTCAACCCATGAAATCAAATATAAAAAAGGGTGTCCTTTGACGATGCCACATTTATTCCATGGTAGCGTCAACTTAATTTGTATCTATATTATTAATGACAAAACATTTACTAATATATTGTTACCAATTATTTTACCGTTTATACGAGTCACTTTCTGGGTTCTTTATAATTTAATGGTATCTGAATAATTAATGGTTTCTGGGTTCTCGCACTGAAACAAGTATATTGTATTTAAATGATTTTTATAATTTTATTTTTGGATAACAATTACAGTCTTATCAATTACGGATTGAGAGTTGTTAATATACATTACACTTATTGGTAATTAGTACATTTGTAATTATTGTCCTACTCCAGATCGTCAGCCTTGTTTTTATAATCATTTATAATTGGGTTAAAAATTATTGTAAGTCATATTTGATCTTTTGATCTAGCCTCTCCGTTATAAAATATCGAAAGATATCCTCCTTCCTTCTGGATGAAACGTTTCATCTTCGTGTACGAGCGCCTGTATTATTCGTTTCATCTCCGGCGTCATTTCACTTAGCACCCATTTCTAAACGGACACGCTTTAACGCCCGAAGCACTAACAGAATTCTCTGTCACTTTATACAGCTAAAATATTATTAATGACAACAAATACAAGTTACTTTAGTAAAATTTACTCTAAATTAAATGATGTTTCACATAAATTAACATATCTAATTTAATTTTAAATGACACAAAACGAGCGATTGAATAAACTTACCTTCAGATAGGTAATGTTTTATAGTAATTAAACAATATCTTCAATAATATATACTATGATTCCCCTATTTCCATAAATCTCCATAATATTTCAAATGTCATCTGCAAAACGGAAACGCTAATGATATAGTTTTTTCACTAACTCTTGAGATAACTGAAGTGGTTATTATTGAAGAATATTGTCTTTACATAATAAAGAATAAATCTCTATGTAGAATATCACCTGGAGGTTATTTGATTCAACCGTAATATCCGATATATTCCTTTGAAATTTAACGTTCAAAAGATGAAATGTCGTTACTTGTTTTTTAAATATAAGTGCCAAATAACTTATATGTATACCATATTAAAGGTAGGTAAACAAGAAATAGATTCCTATTCACAATACAGCGTTGATATTATAACATTGACTATCGCATTTTTAATATATTGTCTGTAACAAATATATAGTAACACGATAATTATAACATTATAATTTTTAGCATTATTGCCCAATTAATTGCCCAAACTGCCTTATGCTGACATTCAGTCATACAGATCCAAATATACATAATTTCTATCAATCTTCCGTAATTGCACTTTTATTATCTTTAGCAGAGAAAGAAATACTGTAATGAGTACGACCACTGGCGCTAGATTGGAAGTAGTTGTGATCGTGATTTCTGGCGTAATACTTGCTGGTGTGTTGTTCCTTGCTCGACGGTTCATTTGAACTGTTAGAAGATAAGGTTCCTCTGTTCCTCGGTTCAAATTTATTGCTCAGTAAATCCATAGCCGACGTCGCGCCGCCACGCCGATGACTTGCATGTACCCCCTCCTCCTCTCCCTCTATCGGCGCTTTCAAACATTTCCAGTGCACGCTTTCAGAGGGGACACTAATTAATTTTGCCACACTGTTCGTGCGTTCAATTCGAGTGAGTTGTTTCTTTAGCCCTTTTTACTCTACAGTCCTTGATTTTACATATGCAGTCGCATCTTTTTATGTATCTTTCTAATGTCTCTTATTGCACTTACAGTGGCTACAATGTTAACAAGACAAATATTTATGTCTTTTTTATTATTCTTGGTAACAATATTTTATAACAGTACGTGACATTATGAGAATTTTATAAAAAAAAATTTATCTCTGTAAGTTCTACTGAAACTCTATTTCCATTGTTAGTCAGTGAAAGTAACTACGTTCACCCATGTACACATTGTGCTTAGTCACACGATTGTCGTCTAATATTCCCTTCCTTACTTCGTGCAGAAATACGAACCGTTCGATTAACCGTGACTTGCACTTAACTACACTAAGTTAATTGTGTCTGCGACCAGTCCATAATGATACCTCCGGATCACCTCAACTTAAATGAACTACAGATCCAATCTACGGATATTGTGCTACACAGTAATTTGCTATAGCTCAATTTTATGATACGACTTGTAATTACATGCGTTCCACAAAGTTTTATGTTTACTTACAAGCATTTTTGGCAGTTCAGGTTTCGGGGCCCGTTACTCATACACCAGTTCGTAATGTAGAACACGTAAAGTCGGCCAACGGCAGTGAAATTCAAAAACACCCCGATATAAAATGTTACGATTAATTTTCAGCCGTATAAGGTGCACTCAGACACAACATAACTGCAAACTGAGACCGTACTGTTACCAAGTTGCTAACGATACTAGGAAAAAACGATAAGAAAAAGCAAGAGGCATGTTTTATTAATTCTCCGTACACACGGCGCGGCAGCGGAATGAAGCCGACCGCCATTTTTCTGCGGACGAGATTTAAATATGGAATTCCGGTGTGCGAGCGGGAGAGGCGCGTGCCATTGACCTTGCGCCAGGGCCGCGCACGCGCCGCCGCGCTGCACTACACCACAGACTACACACAAATAAGTAACTCGCTGCAACATCATAGTAATGTCGCCGATAACCACTTTTTTTGTAAATGATATTTGGCTACACTTTATAACCAATTTTTCGTTGCATGAGGAATTCTTTAAGTTAAGCCAATTTTGATACATTATTTTTAGATCTATTGAATCTAAAAACCTACATCCAGAATGCATCTTAGTAAGAAAACAAGAAAAATTAAAATGTCTACTTCTCCCCCGTATATACCCGTTATACACATGAGTAATTTGTATGAAAGTTCTCATGTTGAAGTAAACGTCCAGAAGCTAAACATTTCACCGTTGCTGACCACGACGTGCATGCGTGACGTATCAAGCTTCGCAAAGCTCTGTATTATATATCTATAACAATTTTGGATAAGATCATTCAAATTATTTTTTGGTGAATACCAATATGGACTATTCATTATACTTCATATTGCCAAAAGAATGCGTTGTAAATGCCTAATTGATTGTTAATTAATTTATTGTATTCAATTTCTAGTATTTATGAAACTGAGTGTAATCATATTAAGAGAATAACTTTTTAACATAGCATAAGATGATAAATAAGTACAATTATTACTGCAAATTTGTACACGTTCATAGATAATACAATACAGTAATTATATATTTAAATTTATCATGTTTGTGAGCGTTCGGTCTATAAACGTGACATCGAAAGACTGCAAACACCCGAATACCAACACTACGACACTCATTGGGTACTTAATTAGGGAAATCGCGCTGTTCACACACGAGCTCTCGGAACTCGTCTAAACTACCGTTGCTACGGTAATGAGTTGTACCTTTTTGTTCACTAAAATACTATGGATTGATTATACTCAAAACTCAGATATAGGCTCGAACTGTACCAACTCCTATAAAAGGATTTTTGTATTGTAAATGTAATATTTTCAATTTCCAAATTCCTTCACTATATATATAAATTTTTATTATACACTACATTATATTTATTACCTGGATTTTGCAATAGCTTTGTTTTTGATACAGTCGTTACACGTGTTCAAGTTACTATTTGTTATCCTCGACACGATTTATTTGTCTCTTTTATCAATCTTGTTCTACTTATTAACTAGCTTGTGTAAGTTTCTTTTTATCTATCTTTTTTCGTTGTTCTTAGTAAATTTCGACATTTTTTTTAGAACGCTTATTGGTTAACGTCGGCTCACCTTGTATTTTAAGATTTGATTATTATTGTTTTTGAGCTCGCAATATGTCCAACAGAGATCCGTATCGGTATGCGTCACCGTGATATTTGTTTCCCCCGTATGTATTATGTTAATTTCACTTATTTTTAAAAACTCCCGTCGAAGTCATGGATTTGCTGGTAGATTCTTCAGTAGTACTCAAATTTAAGTTCGACTTTTAACTGCTTTTTATTATTTTGTACATTGAAAAAAAAAAAAACGAAAAAGGTTTTCAATGTTTCATAAATTATTAAAAAAATATAATGAATGTTTGAATAGGATTTCCTCGCCGACGATAGGTAATATTCCTGCTACCACGTCTAGACAGTACTATAGTTGTGCCATACCTATAAACTGTGTTGATCGAAGAAGGAGCAAAAAATTCAACTATTTGAACTCTAGCGGCGCATCGTTCCCGAGATAAATGATTGCAATATTCAATACCATTTTACTATTTGTCCCTTTAATAAGTGATATTAGAACTTTGTTCGCTTTATTATTGATTTCCTGTACAAATTAAAAAAAAAAGTTTGGAATGTTAAAAAGTATAGTTGCAATAAGAAAAACAGATAAAAAATAAAGATCATAGATGTATTTATTCTTCTGAGGCTGGCTTGCCTTTAAACCGAAATATTGAATTTGAATATACTTGCAGCCGATGTGATGGTAAGTACGCACAGGTAAATCTTATAAAGGTAATACAAATAGTAATAGTAATAATCTAATAAGCACGTGTAATAAAACCGGTGAAGTTCGTATTAGACTTGAATAAGGTTTCATACCATTTTCCATTTCTGTGCGTAATTAAGTACTCAACATTTCGTATAAATATTAGTATTTAGTATAACAATATATTGCAAAAACGATGAGCAGATAACCGCTAACTAAATGATTCAAACTGTAAAATAATAAATCTTTTGCCCGAAATAATTTTCTCTTTATACAATCATGTTTTTGACTGGCTTACTAATAGCTTTTCCGTTAAATTTCCTACTTAACTGAATTGCTGCATCATTTTGGAAAGAAAGTAATTGGTGAGCTGTGCCATTATGGGCACTCATTAATTAATCTGTTTTTAACCGAACTGCTGTCTCATTCCCCTAAGAAAATATGGTTTGGTTGATTTATATTTATGCCCAACTGTGCAACTTAAAGAGGGCAGTATTTTTATTAGATACTATTAGTCGCAAGTTGCTTCACTTGCTACAGTATGTTTGTTTCCAAATACTTCTATTTATCTTTTATTTATTTATCCATATCCAACTTCGTAAGGGAACAAGTGTCACGAATGGCGAGTTTTATATATGTTATGTTTACCCTGATTTATCTTTTTAGGAATTTGTTTATCGAGAAATATAAATTAGAAAATTGTTAATTTATTTCAAAAGATATAAAAATAAAATATTATTTACTAACCACTTAACAGAAGTTATGCAAGTTGAAGAAGTAAGTATGGTTTACTTTCCCCTTATTCAACAACAATAAATCTTTTTCTCGAGATGAAAATACTTTATATGTACATTTACCCATAATATACATAATGCCGTAACAGTATAAAATGTATTTTTTGGCCTCTATGGCGATAACAAAGTCTATTTACATTTAAATCAGGAGGATTACATGCCCATTATCTAGTTCCCAAAATAAACGTATGGTTCATGTACTCGTAAGAACATAGGACTCATTTATTCATTGCAAATCAGAAACGAACATTTGCCGTTCCCCGACAAGAGACAATTTTTAGATACATCTTTCCCGTAAACTGCGTTTACAGACTTAAATTTAGTATTGTTAAATATTAAGCTTAGTATTTTAATGTTAGGTGGAAGTATGGTAATTTACATTATAATTTCTTTAAATCATGCATTTTAGAGTTATATGAAAATAAACCTATAAGTATACCTAATGGATATTTACTGTTAGTGTTTGGTTATAATTCCAGTTGATAATAAGTGAATATAGGTCTTAAATAAAGATGCGGTGAGAAACATAGCAATATGTATCTTCTAATCTTATAATCTAAAATGCAGGCAGTGTCGCGAGAATGCATCTGATAAATGATATTGTTTTGCGTTTACAATTAATTTCTCGGAACTCAGTCCGACCACCTCGACTGTCGCATCAATTATAGACATCTCAATAACGGGTAATTTGAGATACGTGCTAGAGTTTGGTGCGACGAATCAGCACGGCAGTTCTCGAATCTGACAGATCAAAGTCATTGCTGATTCCATGTTTAATGTTCTGTAATTATATGTATAATATATTGTACTGTACATGTTAGTTGTATGGTTAATTCAACCATAATAAGTGATTAACATGAAAATTAGTGATTTCGATCTATGAGATTAAAGTATCTCCGCGCACTATTTAGGTTATTATTACTTGGAACTCAGAAAGCGCCTGAGACTATGGCGGTCGCATTTTATCAAGTTCTGATTGAGGATATTGCAACAATGTAACAAGATTGTTACCAATAGCTCGAAGGACGGCAAACGGTATTAGAGTTCAAATTGACTTTTAAATATTAATACGAATCTTTTGTATGGGAATATAAAAAAGTGTTATTTTTAGACTTTTTCAGGCAATTTTTTTAATTTTTCTCCCCGTAAGAACCATACTCGTACTTCAAGGAATATTATAAAAAAGAATTAGCGAAATCGGTTCAGCTGCTCTCGAGATTTGCGCTTAGCAACACATTCAACGATTCATTTTTATATTATAGATATGTTGTTTAATTAATATTTGAGTTCTTAAACAATTAAAATAGTTTTTTTACCTTGAAATTTTAATTAACTTCTTACTTCTTACCAGTCTTACGAAGACCTTCAGCCACATATCGACAATAGAGTACTAAAATTATTGGATAGTTGTTAAAATTCACACCAAAATGTTCATGCTTTTTCCTTGTGTTATTATAATACTAGTCACGCCTCAAATGCAGTATCGCTAAAACCTACGGGGCCTCAAAATACCAGTAAAGTTTACTCTGTTTCGCGGCATGGGCGCGCCGTTAGAATCGTCAACGACACCAAGCTCACGGACCGGTTAGAGTGCAAACTAAACTTGGACTATTATACCATAAATCAATAATAGGTAAATAAAAAACGAATACCCAAAGTTTTGACGTCTAGACGTCATTAGATTGTCCGGTATAAAACACTTATAAACACTCATAGATATTTAAAAGTTTTTACACTGCGAGTATTTACACCATAAGTATGATTTTTCATGTTTTAATTTTTTTTATAGTTTTTATTTTTCTGTTGATTTTTTATATTTTAAACGGCAAAATCGTTTTATGTACCTAACTTCATTTAACAGTAACCAAAATATGTTCGACTATTTTTTTATACATGATCAACTTGTGAAGCGATCCGAGACAACTTTAATTTATAATATACTATGATGTGACGGACTACAATCTAATGTTTTTTTGCATTCTACATTATATTATGAAGTATAAATTGCATAAATGTAATAAACGGGTTCTCGCTTCCATCTATTCCAGCAATGCGTCGGTCATTCCTTTGATGTTATAGAATATTTGGTGACAGGCAGCGGAGCGTGGTTTTATAACGGTTCCAATAATTCCTTTTTCCTACAAGGTACCAAAACCCTAAAAATACATAATAGTTAACTTTAACAATATTTTCTAGCCGCTGATGATCAAACAAAAAATAAACCCAGGATAAAAAGTCTCATTAATTTATTCCATTACAATCCTATGTGATTCTCGGCGGATTTCATATTGATCTTAGTTTGCATTCGTCATATAAGCAGGTCATCTAACATTCATACTGGACTAAAACCACTCTCATTTGTTTGGCCATCCGTAAAGAGACCCTTCTTCACTTAATTAAAACAACTCTTAAGGTGAACCTATTTTCCAAGCTCGAATATAAAAACTATTAACTCGTTTTACGATTATGTTTCTGGGTCCTTACGCCGTGATTTCCACAAATTCCTGCCCCAAGTTAATGTCTGTTCACTGTCCATGGGTCGCTATAGTCAGCGAATAAATATTAGTTGTTATTGTAGTTCTAAGATATATTAGTTCATTAATTTGGCAAACGTGTTATGTATGTCACATAGTAAATTCTTATGTTGTGCATTTAATAAACGGTCGTACAAACACTAACCATAGAAAAATAATTTCAAGTCCTAAACCTTTTAATTTTTTTACATAAAAATGATAAATCTCTACACCTCACTATTGTTATCAATGTAAAAGTGTGTTTGTCTGTTTATCCTACTTTCAGACTAACAAGAACAACATATCTATTGACCTTAAGCACGCAGGTACTCCTCTTTGAACTTTTCATGTAGATACCTACTGATTTTACTGTTACTACTTCGGTAGCGTAGCGTAGGAAACAGTGTGCTAAGAAACCATCGATTTAAGAGTAAGCACCTCCGACGTTTTAACACTAACCACCATCAACCATGGTAATAAATCGATACTTATGCTTCAAGGAAGAGTAATATCTAGTGGGAAGACAGATTCACTACATGGGTCTTTTTATAACAAAAAACCACCACAAATATCTGTATCGCATAATATGTTTATGTTAAAATAAAAAAGTGTGATAGATACGTTAAAACTTGAACTAGGTTGCTTACGACTTGACTTTAAAAACATCATATTGACGCAGAGCAATACTATCCGGTCAATATTATCCACAGTTTATCAAATCTTTTGATGAATGATCTTCAAAAAAATTTTCATCAACTCCACTATTCGTAGGACATAATATATGTATTGTCCAGACGCTTGCGTGACTACTGTCAACTATCATACATTATTTACAACTTCCCCTTCTCCGCGTTTCACCGCTTCATCACCAACCATCAGTACCACTACGCAGCAAATGTACCAATTAATTACTCTGATTGAACACTCCATTGTCATCAAACGATCTCTCTAAATACCCGCAGATATACTTTGATTAGTTGACAATAAGCGATGCGGCTGGACCGAATTGTCGTAATTTGTTCGACTCGGTTCTCACGTCAATAATATATTTTTATGTTTATTACACATGTCAAAGTACTTGGTATATCGAATCTGGTTTTAATATATGTACATACATTATGTAGCGACTTGCAGAAAACTTAGTCTTGCTTTAACGTTACATTTTTTATATTTATTAAAGATTAATTTCACTTTGTTAGTGTAATATAATGTTTTTATCTGATTTTCAGCAATTTATTTATTATAATTATTTTGATTAATCATTATTTTTATTATTATTATGTATCTAAACTAGTTTATACATTAAAGGAATAATGTTCTGCATTAAATTACCTACACAAAATCTCCATACCTATTTTAAGCCAGATTTATTTAGAGTTACATAATGTATTTTGTATTACTTTACTTATTTTTACTTTGCTTATAAACTGTTACTATTATTATTACACACTATAAATTATTAGATCAGATTTTTTTACGTAAAAAAAGTTAATCCTTGACAACAATCCCACCTGAAGTTAAGTGATGATGGAGTCTAAGATGTTGAACGCACTTACTCATAAAAGCCTATTCACTTTTCTATTGAAGACTCCCACATTATAAAAGTGAATAGAAAATCAGATTAAAATTCAAATAATAAAACAGTGTTGTACTAAATTGTACAAAAGTATTTTAACATCGCAAGTTTTAACTAAACGAGATAAACATGAGATACCTTGTCAAAAGTAATTTCTAAAATAGATTGTTTGTCATGAATTTTACAGACAATGACATAATTCAAAATATGATTGGCGTGACAGGAAGTTGTGGGAAGTAGTTACTGGTGGACTCGTCCCTGTATCGCCTGTTACGTTCCTATTATATACACAGTATATAATGTGTGAGTTACAAGTCGTGCGTCCCCAATATTATCTTACATTGCACTGAACTTCGACCAAACATAGCGGTAATTTGTACATAGATAAATATACTGGTAGTGTTCAAAATGACAATGACGGTACGGAAATTTCAGAAGAAAATATCCCCAAAGAAGCAAAGAAAAATATATGATAACTATTGGGCGTCACACTAGAACTCTACAACGCCGATAAGAAAAAATCGGACCTGGTCAACAACAAAAGCAACGTACGATCTTGGGACTGCCACGTGTGTCTCCAGGAACAAATCCTTCGTCCAAAACACTGCCATACAAATGGCTAGTCTGCCGGCATGAATTTCTGAATTATGAGACCGATTCATATCCACACAATATATTCGTTTAGTCGAGACGATAGTACATTTTAGCTGTGGCAAGATTCAACCGTGTTACATTCAACGCAGCAGGCTCTCGTTTATACTTTTGCAGGAATTGGATTATTCTGTTTTCCCGGAATATTGAAGTTACAAGTGGAGTTTGCTTGTAATATGAACACACGTTTTATGACGTAAATCGGCAATCAATTTAACTGGAATGTAGATTTTGTGATTTTAGGAAATATCGTACAGTAATTATTATAGTTATCTGTTGTTAGTTACAGAATTCTATTTGCTACTAAGTCCGCCTACTGCAACGCTAGTTGTTTGAACAATAGAACATAATAAATAAGTAAAAAATGTTGTGTTTATGCAGAATATTTTTTTTTTTTTTCAAGAAGAACGTGGACTCTATCTTCTGGCGTTTAAAAAAATTATTATATAATAGGTTAAAATTAGTTCAAAGTGCAATCCAAACATTCGTTTGTGTCAAATGAAAACAATGTAAAGTGTCAATGCGTGAAGATGTCGCTTGTCGTAGTAACCCGCAAACGTAAAACGACCTAAAGATTGCCTCATAATAAAGAATACTCCGAGTACTCATAACAGTCAAAATGTAAGATGTCCATGATTATTTGATGTTTAATCACGGCAAAAGAACATATATATATATCATTAATTGTTCAAACCCAAACGAAGTGATAGCGGGCTGTAGTATTGTCTGATTCTACTAAAATTATGACTTAAAATAAGGGGTACTTAGTCTGATTAAAAAATAATTAGATACAAAAAAAGAATCTAATATAACCGTACTCGGTACCAAAAATTAAAACTACTTTCCTGGTCGAATCGAAGCTAAATCCGTTCACGACGGTTAACGCGAATTTTTTGCTCGTCTGGCGCGCAGGTGTCTTACGCTATATTCTTTGTTTTCACTTACTTTAACATTCTTCTAAAGATTTCTAAAGAAAAAATTGGATGAAATATAAACAAGAAAGTTGGAAAAAATTAAGTGTTACGAGTAATTATTGACTACAGATTATAATTAGAAGTTTTTAAATTTTACGTTCATAACTGGCAAATGAATAGATATGCCTTTTAATACCTCGTCGCCCCTGGTCACTAGCATCTTTATACCATAAGCATCACTGACAATGCTGAAGTACTGTCGGAATTGCATTGGCAGATTTAAAGTTTACACCTTTAACTTCTATTACTACTACAATATAGTATGTATACAAGACCATTATTTCCTATCAAAAATCTAATCTCACATTGAGACTTGTGTATTTTAACGTGTCTTTATCGGACATCACGATCGAACATTATCTTTGGATATCTAATCATAACGTGTCCAAGACATATTATGCATATGAAATTTTTTAACATGTTAGCTATTATTGTGGGGAAATAGATCTGCTGTAAAAAAAAAAGTTTATGTCGCTGTAAAGTTTTCAAAATAATAGCATTTGTTTATTTAGCCGTGGATACTTGGTTATGCAATTACAAATATATAGCATTATAATTATAATGTTCATTTAGCGCCATCGTCTTAATAAAAATACTCGAAAGCGTGGATATTCTTCATATACGTAAATTCTGTTTTATGTTTTGTATGTATATGAATAAAAACTATGCATTAAAAATAAAACATTACTTGTCTTCTTTGTCCCAAACTAACATTTGATCGAAATTGCACGCTGTCCGTTCCATATGAAACGTAATTACTACCGCGAGTCGTAAACACGTGTTAACAAACAAAAGCCGCTCACTGCCGGCCCTGACGAGATCGTCTATATGAACGGCTGGTGAGATTCCGAGATTCCCAAGTGAGTGCGGGCAGGGCAGGCCTCTCTAGTGGTATCGCGTTCCGTTATCTTGCGGTCATCAGTCTCATGGAACCAGGGTTGCCAATTGTTTTTTTTAGACGAAACTGTTCGAAGTTTAAGTCATCTGTTCGGTGTTTAAGAATAATTCTTAGTAGATACAAAAAAAAATCATATCTTTTTAGTGAAATTATACCTCTTAATAAATTGTTATTTCATTACAATAAAAAATGTATGCATTCGTTGTAATATAAAATACACATAATACAATAAAGTATGTCGTACGACTATATGACAATATGAATTTTAATTTTAGCGTATGTACTCATGGTTTCTTATCGTTTTTCTTATCTTTTTCTTCCATGTTGGATATTTTTGCCGAATTCACTGGCAACCCTGCATGGAACGGGTTGCGGCACTTACGGCCCCGGAGGCGCTACACCGGAACTGTCGTATGCGGCGCACGCGTGGCGCGCCATACGCAACCGATACGTCAACAGTTAGGGATAGGGCAAATGTCCCGCAATCGTGGAACGGAACCACTTCCCGTTTGGGTCTCTGTGAAGTTTACAGGTAATAGGATTTGTAAGTAACTACTTCCTCGGAAATATATGAGCGGATGCGGATTCCAATCATGGATTTGTAATAAAATTTAGAAAGTACGAAATGTAAAAATACGATCAACTAAAATGAAACGCGTGCAAATCAACTCGCAGGCGTATGCGGCTCCTGTAATTACTTTCAGCATCATTTGCATTTATTAAACTTACAGCTTTCAGTACGGCGTAGCTCATGGCGCCTGTCGTTTTGTTTTCAACGTGAACGCCTTCACAGAAACACACAATGTTCTGTTCTATTACACCTCTCATAGTATAAGCGCAGTTTGTCATAGTATAAAAAGCACATTTGACGCTATAAGACTTGGGGTATTGTTAGTGCTGGAATGTTGAAACAAATACTGTTGAAAGCATTGTGACAGTAAAAGATTAAATTATTATTCCAAATAAATTTGAATAATTGATACAATGATATCAGTACATTATTATATGTAGTTCCAGTTTATATTCAATCATAAACAAATCACATACTTAGTACGCAATATACTATAACCGTATGTTGTACGTTATTTGTACCATATCATTATTTAGGGATTCTTAAAATTC
>DWPT01001296.1:0-19187 GCA_018251895.1 Agathymus mariae mariae
TTTTTTCGCTGACGTAGACCCCTTGCAGGTTGTCATAGACCCCTAGGGGTCGATATAGAGCACTTTGGGAATCACTGCTATAGACGATTAAAGAGATCTAATAAAATGATATTATTCGGCAATTTCTGTAGGTTCCTACACGTCATTACGACCGCCGCTAAAGAACGAAGTACATGAAGGAAAACAAAAGGTACATAGAGCTATTTAAAATATTTAACTGTGCATTTATTGTCCAGATACATAATGTGTATAGTGTACAATAATAGTAATAATCAATTATTAATAATCTGATTCAATCAAAAGTCATATTAAGTAAAATCAGCAATGGAACCAAAGTCAAGTCAAGATTAATTGTCTGAAATAAAATACCGTTTGAACGATAGGAGTAGGTCCTGCAATATTGATAACATTATTATTACCATGTAATACTAAAGAACATTGATAAAGTCCTTCATGGAGCTGGTCATACATGTGATGCTGTTGCTGATAACAGAGGGATATTATGTGCTAGCTTCAACCCTTCAATGACAAATACAATTGGTTGAAGTAAGCTTCACATTAAACCTGACATATATTCTGATTGCGACTCGGACGAACAATAGTACAAATTAGTATTCATTGGTTTTCCGTCAGTGAATTTTCTATCTTCCTTGTTAGGATTTCCATTTGTCTAAACTGGACAAGTCTGGCGAACTGCGGTTCAAGCAACTCATGGGACCTTGTGACAAGATTATTGAACCTCAGTAAGCCAATAAGACGCGAATACAGCAGTCGAGCCTCTTAATAGATATTAACTATAATCTCGCCAACACGAATAACGTGAATCTGAGTCATACAGAAGCAACACAATTACTAATCAATGATAAAGATCGCTAAACACCTAATAGCAATAATAAAATAAATCCTGTTATTTCTGTTACCTAAACTCTTAAACAGCGCAGGAAGTAGCACAAATCGCCCCAACAAAAACTGAGAAGGCGTTAATTAAAATTTAGTGTCCTTCGTCTACTAAGCGACAAGACTGATCAGACGCAGTGCTCACCATTCCTATAAAAGTACAAAATGTAGCAGAACAGAGTAAAAAGATAAAAACTTGAATATTTCGAAATAGCGTTGCAAGTAGTGCAATTCCTGACGAAACACTTGCATGTTATTTTTAGATGAGTGGTAAATTACATGCGTGCTCAAATGTTACACAATATGACTTTCTATGTTAATAGCCGACAAACGAGTAGATGAGCCACCTGATGGTATGTGGTCACCGTCATCCATCGACATCAGCAAGACCAAAGACAAAAAATACTGACCCCAATCCCATGATGGCAGAACAGGGTCTCGTGAGAGACGATAGAAGTCAATCAGCTTGGTGATAGGGTTTCGAACAAGGATTATATTATCAATATAAGTTAATAGTTAAGTTACTGGTATCATTTTTTTCCGTGAAGCCTGTCAGCCTAGTTATCACCATCCTACTTGACTAAGCCTCCAAAGGATTCGTGATCCGGGCATGAGAGCTAATACTTTCTTTCTTTCTTCTTCTTTTTCGGCTAACAACACATTAGTAACACTTTTGTTGTTACTCATGTACACGTGCGACGGTGCTCACTTACCATCAGATGGCTTCTCTTAAAAAAAATTCGACTGACGACTCACTTGAAAGTTATTTTTAGATAAGTGCTATGTTACACGCGTGCTCACATGTTAGTTAGAAATATGACTGCCACTGGCTCCTCGATAAAACACCAAATATACATTAAACTACACCAAAAAGGTTTGCGCAGAAAAAAGATGTAAACCTCACTTTAGCTACTTGCCTGGTTATCCAAATCTCCCGCCGCCGAACGCAAAAAACTAAGTTTTTACGATCGAATGTCGTTCTTTGCATATAATCCGTTCGATTCGAGGTGAAAGCACCGTATGAGGTGGCAATCAATTACGCCGCTCGAGATGTGTATAGCTTGTGGATAATTGTCATAGCATCCGATTTCGTTAGATTGGCGTGACGAATACATTTTGATTTCTTTTTTATCGACTTCGCGGATTACACTGACTACTAGATTTTTTTCAATTACATCGGAATTATATCTGTGAACCGTTTAATATTATGAGACGGTCTTATCCTAATCAATTGCCATGAGCGCCGATTACCACTTCCCATCAAGCGGTCCATATTAAATAAATAAAAAATAATATTAAAGTAATAAATATCAGTGAAAGATATCGACTGTCAATTGTATTGTCAAAATAAATACGGTGCTATGTAAAAGGAATAAAAGTTTGTTCTTGAATTTTGTTGACCTTAGCGATGATAAACTATATATGATAATATATGCCTCTGTAGGTGTACAAGAAAGTTGAATGACAGGTATATTATTTATAAAATACGAAACAAAAATAGGGTTGCTTATTTACAATAATGGACAAATGTAGGGTCGCTACAACATCAATCAATGAACTAATTAATGAATGGACCTCACAGGCTAGACATACAGTCATGTAGAGAAAGCGCTTGTCTCATTACTTACATAAACCACACAGGAGTTGCCGTTCAGTTCCGCTTTGAATATATTCGCGGACACAAGTACAAATAGTTAACAGCAATAGTAATATTCAGATACTATATACGATATTATTGTTGTTCCGCTCATGATGTTTTTATATGGACCTGTTGATTAACGGTCACTGCCGTTCCAGGCCATCCGTAAAAGCAAAAGTGTCACCTATGCGTTACTTGCTAAGAAAATGGATATATCAAACGTGGTTGACCTGGTTAACAACGCTTGCGAGGCCGACTGCACAATTACTGAAAAATTTAATGGGGCTTACTCGTAGGTGTCTCGGAGTCCAATATAAGGTTTTACAATCAATTAGGAGAAAGCAAGCGCTTTTGACACAAGGTTTCACCAAGCAAACGATCCGCAGTTAATTAGTGCTGTGAAATGCACGCTTGTTGTAATGCTATACATCTACGATAGTCGCCACAAATGAATTTATGTGTCGCTTAAAGCATAGACGCGCTCAAGATATTTTGTCACGAACTATCCATCCAACTACCTATTGCCACTGAAGTTACTGAACACGGTCAATCCTTGTGATATAGACAAGCTGTCTACTAATCTTCTTACTATTTACGACAAAAGCGTTGCACTTTCAAACGTAGAAAAGGCTCTCCAAAGATATCATCTCTAAGTACCTAGGTAACATGATATAGAAAAGTATGCCTACTGCAACGGAGGGAATGCGAAAGTAACTCGAGTTACAGCCAGATAATGTCCGCAGCCGTATAACCACTACAATCTAAGTGCTCTACTTAGACACAGTCAGCAATGACTATTTAAAGCATCTTTGATAAAAAAACTGAATAAATTGCAATGGATTTTATTTAATACTACAGACCCCTGCTGAGGACTCATTTGTGGCGTTAAAATAGTTAAATATTTTTTCAGCTAAGTGCAGCGTTTCGTAGATTACTTTCCGTATGTACACAAACAAAATTCACAGTCTCTCTTTGCAATATTAATTTAGATAAAAACACCGGCAATCTTCAAATGACTGCAGCGCATTCTATCTGAACCAGGTATAATTACTAAATGAATAAATGAATGAAATCATATTTATTCGAAGTTGGTTTTTACAAACATTTTTCGAACGTCATACTACGCCGTCGCTTCAACAAATCCATACCGTGAGTGGTACCGGCAGAAGAAGCGGCAAAAAACTCTCGGGAGGTTTTTTCCGACTCACAGTTACAGAACGCACTTATGGCTATGAATTGGCTTAATATTAAACTCATGTCCAACCAGTCTTATCCTGAAAGTTATCATCAAGTTTAAAGTAACCTTTCCGCATAAGAACGCCTTTGACGTGAGTTTTAAATTTACAATATGGCATTTCTGTCAATTGTAATGGAGTTTTGTTATAAATATTTACACATCTACACATGAAAGAGCCACCTTAAAGTCCTTCTTAGTTTGAAATTTGGAACAATCAGTTAAGCCTTTTTCCTAGTATTAATATTATGAACATTAATTACTCTTCAATTAAGAAAACTATGAGAGTATTTGTTTAAGGTACATAATACTATATAAAATATATTGTGATGGTACAGTTAATACATCAATTTCTTTAAAGAGATCTCTGATGTAACTATTGCTGTTATTCAAATGTGGCATCTGATACTTATATACATATATAATCAGGTTTCCCATAAGCAATCAGCCTCATGATACGGGTGTTTCCTCTTAAATAAGGAGGTTTGAAGTCTTCTCCGTGATCTTGCACCAGTTTCGATTTTATTAGTGCCTAATCCTTCAGTGATATTTATTTCTTACAGTGATTTCTGTCCTTATACTGTGAAAAGCGGTGCCGATGCATTGCAAAGTAAGCTTTTTTTAATTGTGTCAATGGAAGAAAAAAAACACTAAGTAACTGGAATTTTTGGACGAAATCACAAAAAGGCGTCTGTAATATTATAATTTTAACTCTCGTTGTGTTTTTCAGTAAATTTAGTTTGGTTTCAGTCACGTACATAAAAATTATTACAGTGGTATCAGTGGTACTAGAAATGTGTACGCTGCGAGCTAAGAATAAAAAACTTTTAAATGTTTGTCGTAAAGGGAAACTTAATTCTGAACAAAAAGCAATCCCTTTATTTCTGACACCCAAACGGATATGACTCGAGTATTATTCTGAATCCGAATGATTAGAACATGGCATTTTAATATTTTGTTAGTCTTTAATGCCAATCTGATCGAGCTGATATGAACGATGATTATAAATTTTAATTAAGTATTGCTATTGTTATAGGTGCGAAAACAAACAAGTATTGCGAAGGTATTGTTCTACACAGAGTTAGAGGCAGACCTGTCTTAGTCAAGATCTGTCATAAGTTTAATCCAGCTGAAGAATCGATATTCTATCGATCGAATCGATGTCGATTCAATTTTATTTTATTTCATCCACAATTTCGCTCGCATTGTAATCCTACAATTACCACAGGTTTTTTTTACGCAATTGCTGAAGTATTATTAAAACAAAGCGATCCGTTTTTGTTTTTGCGTACGATTTGCGTAAATAGATTGGATAGTAGAAGTATGTGTAAATAAAATTATTTAAATAAACTTTTGGGTTATTTAGCTATAATGAGTAAAAATCATACGCAGATGTAATTAAAAAATATTAAAATTGAAATTTAAAAAATCACAAATCACAGTTACATTTAGCTGGCTTGCTTCCTGTTAACATAGAATAAATCTTAGCTAAATTCGATGTACGTATTTGAATTGTAGAATAGTTATAAAGCTCCGTTCAATATTCTGTCTCTCTTCAAGGCTGTGTTCAAAGCCTTGACATAATTTAGCGTACCTTTCAGATGGTCGATGTTGAGGTTCTGGGTCACCTTTATTCTTTACAACTTCTGTACTAATTACATGACATTGTATCACATCAACGGATATCGTCGTTAAGTAATGTGTCATTCAAAGAATGTTTCATACATTTTTCATGATCTCCCAACCCACTCTTGGTTAACATAGAACTTATAATATTTATTTGGGCGTCCAAAAGCAGCGATAGAGTTAACCGTCCGACTGAATATTGTATTACAAATCCTTGGTTGTCGCGCTCGGATGCATTGAACTAAATCTAACATGAGGTTCAATTCAGTAATCTAAAAACGTTCATAAATCAATTTCCTTTAAACCGTCATAATAATTTTGAGGTAGGATACCCGGATCTTGCTGTGGGTACCGAATAATCGTAAATCTGCCACGTGCTTTGCATCCAAAGCATAATTAGCTTTAAACTTAAAGAAACACAACGAAATACGTTAAGTGGGAAACCCGTATAGGTAATCTAAACCACTGTGCAGTACGTGATGGGAAAGCGTAGTGATATCGCAACTGATGCGGTCTACATACAGTTGATATAAACGTCTAGCTACAGGATTGCATTTTTTTTTTTTTAATAATTCAATACAATATTACTCATTGAACACCAGAAATAGTTACACTATTGTTGTGCAGTTCGTTAGGTAAGGTAAAGGTAAGATGAGGTTGGTTAATTAATAACTAGGTATGAGGTACTTTGTCCCTGTAGCTCGGGACCAGAATAGGGCTACGGTATCTCCTGCCTTTCGTAAGAGGCAACTAAAAGGGGGCTTCCAGGGTTGTGGGCGGCTAGGGTGGGAGATCGAACCGTCCAGTCAGCGACCCCGGGGAGGACGACGGTATACGTGGCCGTGTACCGCCGTAAATATCAAAAGGTGGGGGACTAGCGAAGGCTCATCGAGAGCAGAGCCCGGCGGGGCATGCGCTCAGGGCTCCGGTTGCGTTCTGTTGAAGATCCCGGACTCCTGTACATAGCGCAAAGGAAGGCCACGGGGGGGTCTTGGTGCGGTAAAAATCTCACATAACCCGGTGTCGCTCCCACGGCACCGGGTACCTTTGGAAGGTTTCTCCCCTCGAAAAAAAAAAAGGTATGAGGTACTTATGAGTGCAAAGCTGTTAAATTAATAATTATAATTAAAAACAGTCTAAGCGAAAAATATAGTACCTACTCTATTTGGTGATTTTGCTGTATGTTGTGTCTGTCGAACACTAAATGCCAATCATTGCAGTTTTCGTAAAGAGGCGATTTATCGCTCAAGTAGTGATCTCTTCTGGACAACCTATGATTTATGAAACCTGCATGCCTGAAAGTTAAGGTACATGAAGTCTTGCAATCGCACTCAGCCATCACGACGGATTATGGCCTCCTCTCCTCTGTCTCTCCTGTCTTCTCCTCTAGATCCTCTCTTTTTGAGAGAAGATTCGAGCCCAGCCGTGGGTAATCAAAACTATATTTTTATATGAATTGTATTATTATACAATACTTATAATTTTATTAAATAAAAATTAAAAATAGTAAACTAAATATTATAGATTATGTAGTTGTTTCATTAAAACAGCCAATATTTATTTTTTCCTTACTTCTCATACAATAAAAGCAAAGAAGTATAATGTTGAAAAGTTTAATGCAAATTTAATGTATTTTATATATTATATTCTATACATAATTTAATTACATCACTTAATGTTCTAAAGCATTTACTCCCGTCAACACCGTCATCAGCGTTACAAGTTAGGAAGAATTGTTTATTTCGTAGACACAGATAAGAAAATAAAAGTTTATCATAACTACTTAGTCACCACAATCATTACCACCTTGGTATTAAACATGTTAGTAAAATCTACTGTCGTCGCGTGATCTTGTCAGCTGTGAGTATCGCACACGCGTCATAAGTGCCGACATACGAGTATGTGTACTGAATACATTCAAAGCATGAGCAACATATTCGAAGAACGACGAACATACTTCAACGACCACTTTCTGGTAGACAATGTGTCACCTTTACTTTTGGTGTAATATGATTTACTTGTTACGACTGTCAATACAACTTACAATGAGTCTTGTTGCACACGTCTCTAGCATTGCAGTGGTCAATGGTTACTACAATCCAATTGGTAATCTGTATTCATGGGGAATTTTAAATATATGATGATGATGATAATGACTAGAGTTTGGTGCAAATCACTCTTGAAAAATCTGAACAGTTAATAAACTGTTCAGATTTTTAAAAACTTAATATACAAAGATGAATTTGTTGTTAGAGACTTTTTCAATATCAGTAAATATGTTTTATGTCAATTAATGTATATGCAGTTCAAATAGACATAGAGACATAAACTTAGCGCTCACAGTCATCTGAAGCTCATAAAACTTTCGATTTCAGAACTTTATGAAGCCTTGGCACAGAATTGTGCTGACAATGACGTGATAAGACAACCTTCGAATATTTTAACGTTCAAACAATAGGTTTTGTAACAGATACTATTGCCATGATGTGATAACGGCCATTGTAATAATATTACTTTCAAATGTATTCTCTTAACAAACCTACAAGAGGCTCAAAGTTGAAATTCAATATTTTGAAATATTTTAATATCGTAAAAGTAGTAGTAATTAATAGTATTTGTGGGATAGAGTTCCAAATTGGCACTTTTATATTTCTTCTATCCCATTGAACAGATTTTGATATTTACAACAGAGTTGATGAAAAATTGCCTTAATACTCTTCAAATGACAATGAAATTGCTAAATATTGTCGAAATTAAAAATATACCGCAAATACGGCTACTTACGCCGAAAGAGTCTTCAAGAGGAGGGTGAAGAGGCTATTATAAGTTAGTTTGTTTAACATCTTAGATTTCATCCCCACTTATCATCAGGTGGGTCCGTTAAATGCGGCCAAGTTTGGATTACCTGACTTCAAGTTCCCGTGAAAAATTTGTGAAAAAAATCTTAGGCGCGACGTTTTCCTGACGAGACTTTCCTTGGAGAAGCAATTAATATAGTCAACCTAATCGTAAAAGTCTTGACGTTCTGAAAATTGAAGCAGTATGTCATTGAGAAGCTTACTTACGCTTTACACAGCTAAGACCAGTTTTCAAATGGAGTTGTACCCTATCGCCAGCTTATCCATTAAAACGCAATCAGAAGTACGATCAATGACCCACGAAACACTGACAGGCTTGAACGCTTTAGTCTTTACAACGGTGAGTGCTCCGAGAAACTGGTGTCCATAATTCCATTCCACACCACATTATAATTTCACAGTCCAGTTCTATTAGACTAATTGAGATCCTCTACAGTCTTTTTCACGAATTTTCTTAATGTCGTGAAATCGACTGTAGCTAATAACATCAGGTGAACTGCAAGCCTGTTCGCTTCTTATATCATTAAAATATAGTGTACGCTCAATGCGCCAGTTTAGAATCGATATATACCGAACCCGTTGCAACTGTGCCGACTTTGCAGGACTGCACCGTCAAAACCACGAACCTGGGAAAATAATTATTAAATAATAAACTAGCATATATTGTTAAGTGGTAACTTGAATACGCTTTTATTTAGATACACCTTTAACAAAATATACTCGTAATAGTTAATTATTCCGGCGTAAAAATATAACGCAATCGCATCCGCACAGAGTGCAACGCCCCTTTTTTAATTACCAGCACTATAGCTAACCATCAACTCTTTCATAGATGGTGGTACGGTCTTCCATATTCAGCTACCTTACAATAGACGAACACGTCACGTTACGTCACGAAAGTTGCTCAGGTAAATCATATCGTTATTAACAGTCGCAAATCACATAAAAGTGTTTATTTTAATTTCTTCTTTTTGCTAATGGAAAGTATGCACATTAAATTATTAATTACAAGTTCGAAGATAAATTGAAATAGGTGCAAAAAGAGGGTTAGCAGATTACATCTGTATTTAAATATGTCTGAAAACATTAATATTAAGAAAATCGTTGATTAATATCAAAAATATTATTAAACTAGCAAACTGCCCTCGCTTCGCGTCAGAAAAACTACGCCTTACATTATTTTAATTTAATTATTAACTTTTTTATTTATGGACGAATTGCAATGAAACAAACTTTAAGTATTATGCCGCTTACTGCAATACATTATTGAAAACAGTACAAAATCGGTTAAGCCGTTTCTGAGACAAGCGGAAACAAACACACAGACAAACAGACAAAAATTCTAACAACTATTGTTTTGGGTTCTATTGCGTTAATAATGGCCCCTTATAATGTTTGTCTCATATATCGTTCATGTTCAGAAAGCGATCAGTTAGAATTTTATTATTAGTATAGATTTATTTATGATACGTGAAAAATACAAGTTCGAAGTGAATAGCCATGTAAAATATGCCACAAATTACATATGTATGTCAAAAATGTAATGTAATTAATGATTTACACATTATTCTTACAAAAAACACTAAGACAGTTTTCACATAAAAAATAAAGTTCCTTAGTCTCTTGCCAATTTCATTTATTGAGCTCGATGTTACATATTATCTCATTCATCTAACAAGCTTATAGATGATTATCCAATTCGTAACATGATCGGTCCTTTGCCAGCCATATCATCTTTCACACCAACTTTATATTAAACTTTAATATAATAATTATTAATTAAACTAGAATATGTTTAGTCCTGAATATATTTAATTTACATTTTAGCTTGCATCTATAGTTTCTGTAGTCGAAACATTATGTAGGAACACATTATCTGACCGGTACTGGCCAATGCATCGAGCGAATCTTAGGGTTGCCAGCTTAATATTATATAACATTTTTTACTGACCTAGGCTAGTTAATTGTGCGATGTTAAAACTAAAAAAAAACAGTAATAAAAATCATGTATACCAGTATAAAATTTTGTCGTTAAGTAAAAATATATTACTGAATCAAATTGTCTGTCATATAACTCATTTATTTATATATGTATTGATAAGATTGGTAAGATTTTATTCATATATCTAGTACCCGTATAAAGATTGTTATTATTTTTAAAAATTTTCGAGAATAATTAACAGATGTCAATGGTAAAATTCTCAACATTTTACATAATTCAATTATAATGAAATATTTTATTAAACTGATTTGATCCAATTACAAAGATTTTAATCGCAGACATATTTAAAAAAAATGATTTAGTATACTACGTATGAAGCTAATCGTTACAAATAATGCGACTATTAGGTTATTATTATAGAATATGATTTTGATCTGTATGACTCGAAATCTTCTAGGAGTATTTGACATGCAAAAGAGTTACAATTTTATACAAAACACTTTGAAATTCAATTTATAATTCTGAATAAACGGAATGAATTATTTACTTTATTCATACGGGATTTTATTCCTCAATATGTTTTAGGCAGCCCTATCTATGCGATCGGGCACCCAATACATTCTACCGCCTAATTAAAACGGTCCAGGAGACCTTTTTATCGGCACCGAAGACTTTACGGCCGAATGACACGCGAACTCTCGGCTCTTTTCGGAAACCATCGGATCGCTTCGGCGATAAAGGCTCGTGAAAAACAATCTACAATTAAAAAAAAACGAACATTCAGACGCCGGCTCTTTGTAAAGAAATTGGTCCGTTAATTGATCGTAGTAGATGGAACGAGTTTTACGAAAACGCTCCTCTGTAACAACTTCATACAGGTTCTTGTGATTTTTCTCACACGGGATGGATAATTAGGAGCTTTGCAATGCTTGAACTCAAAATTCCCCTACTTATGTTACATCCTGCTAATATGACTCGAGGCCTGGTACCAGGACACTTCTGTTGGTGGTCGTCAGACTATTTACCACCCAGTTTAATCTTGACGGTACTATTTTATGCCGGTAGTCTTCTTTACCTACGTGGCTTTATCAAACATGATACGTCTTTAACGTGTTCGGTTGTCGGAGAATACCGGTGATTCCTTTGACGTTGTGTATGACATTGGTGGCGGTGATCACTTATCATCGGCTAGATTGTCGACCATTGACCTTAAAATGAAGATAACAACTACTGGTATACAAAAGAAAAAGCATATAGTAGCGACATCTGTTGCGTGACGGTTAAACCTTTATTTTTCTGTTATGATGGTGAACCCACTAATAACATGGACTCATATTTATAAAATAATTATAGGTACTATAATTCATTCTTAATAAAATAAAATACCACATGAAATTCAAACAGATGAAGGTTATATGTATAAAGTGTGTATAAAATATGTAAGGCAATATACTTTCATAGTGTACATTAATATACATTTCTATATACGCTTCAAATAATTTCTTCTCTTTTCCTCCTTAAAATTCATAGTATGACAATCATAAAACCATCCACGAATTTAAATAGTCAGAATTACGGCTGATATTTCTTATAATACGATTAACATTATTGTGTATGTTACTCATAGATGCAATTTATTATGGGATTAAAGGAAGGCAGTATCGCTGTAATGCAGTGTGGAGCAATAAATGCATTTACAACTTTGAAATTTTAATAAAGTTTTATGATTTCTACAGAATGCACCGATAATCCGTACAGTCGGCTCGCGTTAAATTGGCGTCTCAGTCGGGCGTAAGAAAAAAAACAGGGTTATCAGAAAAATCTTTTGGATTATACAATTAACTGTATATTAATTATAATAATATACTATATAATTTTAATCTACGCACTGGCCTGTCAGATGTAACTTTAGAATGTAAACTCGACTTCAGCGCCACCTATTGTATATTAAAATTAATAGTAATCTTTTTTTATGGTAATAACCGACAAACGAGCAGACAAGCCACCTGATGGTAAGTAGTCACCGTCGCCCGTGGACATCAGCAAGGCCAAAGGTATCGCTGATGCGTTGTCGGCCAGGAAATGAGAAGAAGGTGAGAAAGGAAGTACTGGCTTTCAAGCCCCCAGCCGGAACACGACTAATCGTTTGACGGCTGACTTAAGCAGGAGGCTTCCTAACCAGGCAGGCTTCACGGAAAGATAATAATACCAATAATAATATTAACGACTTAATAATAATATTGAAAATATAATATTACCGCAAAGCCCTACCAACAAGCAGGCTGGCTTCTGTCGCCTCTAACGACACCCTGTTCTGCCAGCATGGGACTGGGGGGAGTATAGAGTATATAGTATAGACCGCCCCAATTAGGTCAAAATTTTATTTCAACGAAATGAATATGTTGTGCAAATTTGAGCTCAATCAAGTGTACAAAATGTTACACAGCCATAAACCATGCTTACGCTACCACTACACAAGGAATGTATTGGCTATTAATATAATATATATAATATTATTTTTCCACATGATGTTTTTCTTCACCGAAACAATCGATAATATGACATTGTGTACAACTTTAATGTACATTGCATATTTCAATACTGTAACCTGATGTACAATCAATTAGGATATCAAAAGCTAGCAGTACTAATTATCGTATATTTGTTAGGAAACTATAGGTTTATTCAAATTAATTTAATTAATTTATCTTATCAGCTTAAGCATCAATCCATCGAAGGATCTCTAATGCTACTAATCATAGATTGGTAGGTAAGTGCTTGTACAAGTAATTTCATTACAAAACATACTGTTATATTTTGATATCAACACAAAAGGCGTCAATAGGCATTATTATGGTACTTTATATTATTCTTTCATATCAGTATCTAAAAAAAAGTATAAAAACAATATAATCAGGAGTGATGAGTGGCTTTAACGATTGATAATTATGAAACCAGTTGGAGATAATATGCGGTAGAATTTTGTTATGGTTTAACTGAAGCAGGTTCACAAGAACGACGGAATATGCATCATTCCAATACAAAGAAATGCCAAAGTTTATCTGATTTAGTTTTATCTAAGGCTGATTGATAACAACAAAGAACTTAAGGAATATTAAAACTAGGTAGATGCCAAGCCCGAATACTCGTAGCTTCAACCTATTACCTGCCCACTGCATGTCACTCATCACTCCTAGTAACTAAGGATACCTAGAGCATACTCCACCGGGATGTTGAGAACACAAAAAAAAACAAAACAAGATACAAGATTACAAAAGAGAGATAAATCTAAATTTTACTTACCTACCCGAATGTTTCCGCAATGCTTAAAAACTGGCATCTAATGATGACTACTGGGAACGATGACTAAATACACTCCCTGAAGAAGAAGCACGGAAGCGTTGAAGAAATTTTGTCACTACTCCTCTTCTGAGCGCTAAGTTGTTTAATTCGGTCGATCAGTTAAGATCGACGTATGACCGATTTATCATAATAACTTATATCACTGTCTCGTAACATATTTGAAGTCATTAAGATAATGCATGACAATACTACATTTCATAAATTGTTATTTCGTTATAAAATAAAAGAATATGATAACGCTCAATGGCTTAGTGGAGACCTAGATGAGGGTTTCAAGTACCAATGCAAATCGAGACGACTTGACTGTATTCTCGACTGCGATGGTCGGCACTCGAGCTCAAAACCAGTTTGGTTCCTTTAGCGCGACCGCCTGCACTGCAGCTTGACTAGAGGTCCTAAGTATTTGTATTCTTTTTGGATAAATATAGGATTTTTAATGTCAAGTAAAGTTTCTCATTACCTTTTTAATGTTTTTGTTTATAGTGTACAAATGTCTCAAGCCACCCTCTACTGTAATAAACACAATAAAAGTAGAGACATGTATGCTTTTGTGCGACCCTGTTAGGTTGAAACCAAAGTTTTAACCCGAATAAATAGAATCAAGTGCGAATTTCTTTAACGTGTATGTAACTTGTAAAATTCAAAAGACTGATATCAAACATAATCTCTTTTTGTGCTGGCAATGCATTGATGGCGTCTTTGGTGATAGGCACATTGACAGTGACCATCTCAACCGTTTTCTCATTATACATTGAATAGATGAATAATATATAATAATAAACGTTCACACACACACACAGACGCACCTCCGTACTTAAGAGTAGATTTGTTGTACTAGCGTGGGCAAACATAAATAATACATTACAAAGACCCATAACTCGGAAATAAACATTTATCTGTGACATTACTTACAACTGGGTGCCGACATCGTCACCAATTAAGCTACGGAGTCGTTATATGATTAACAATAAAATATAGGATTTGTACGTAGAAAGTACTAAGTATTTCAATTTTATTTTATTACCTCTTAAGGTAACGTTTGAATTTGTAGCAAACGGCTGGTTGAAATGAGAATGTTTTGATGGTCACCCCACCGTTAGGCCCATGCACGTATGCACTAGTATAATGAATCCAAGCTGGCTATTTTCCCTAGCTGGATGTAGCGCTCGTGGCGTCTTCTATCGGACATACTTTTAATTGTGAGGATGTAAATATGAATTTATCCTTTATAATATGTCACAAAGAGTTTGTTGGGGTGAGGAAAGTCTGTTATATCAATTAATACTTAATGTACGTTGATTTTTTATTTATAGACGCTGTGATGGTTAGCTAGGGTGATGTCTTTTTAAGTAAATTACCGACAAACGAGCAGACAAATCACCTGATGGTAATTGATCACAGTCGCTTGTGGATATTGTTAACACTAGGTTTCACTAATGCGTTGTCAGCCAAGAAATAAGAAAGGAAAAGCCAGTATTGGCTGTCAGGTCCCAGCGGCGTCGTTCGGCGGTTGACTCAAACGGGACGGTGGTAGCTAGCCAGGCAGGCTTCACGGAAAGATTAATACCAGGAATAATATTAATGACTTAATAATAACATTGATAATATAATCCTTATGCGAAGCCCTACCACCAAGCAATTGTGGTCATAGAAGTATTGGATGCCACAATCAATGAATTAGTACACACAGTAGACATGTTTACTGACCTCTAATGCCAAGGATTGGGAAAATGCTGTAAGGCCAACAACAAATTGTAAACTCGTGCTTACCGAAGGCTTTATATTTTAACGGTTGCTATCTAACGATAACAAACAGGGCCGACGGATTGACGTGCCTTACTTAGAACGGAACCGATAACAATTCTGCATGTAGATATCACCCATCTGATCGCAGCGGCAGTCTGTTCATGCTCTAAGCGATAGTTACTAAGCGCTACCAACATCAATTAAACCTAAAAATACGTCAAAAAGAACTACAGTCCCGTTTGAGGCCAGTCATATATAAAGCTACGATTAAATGCGTCTGATCACAATGAGACGTCCTATTTTATTTACTTTAATTCATGCGCTGGTAGCAACATTAGTAATAAAATAGGGTTATGGCGACATATATGATGGTGATATAATCACTGATGCGGTTATTATTAGTGGCAGAATTTTTAATTCATTTTTACCGCCTATAGACCCAAAACTATCAATCTGACGATAACTGGCTGCTACTATGTAAAAGTTAACTGCACTGAATGCTCGGAACTGAGCAGGTCTCAAAGCTTTCAAGCCCCGGTATACTCCAGCATACTCCCAACCACCAAGAGATTGATAGAGGTACGCACAAATATGAAGAAATTATTTCTATGTCCTGTTAAATACAACAATTACAATAACATATAGATTCTAGAATAAAAACAATTTACATAAAATTTTACTGGAAAGTTTTAGTTTTAGCAAATCTGTCAGAGTGAATTAAACTGACTTTTTTGACTATTAAGTAAGTATACTCTCATTATTTCAATAATTTATCCTAATAACAATAAAATTAAAAGAACCCTGGATGCAAATATATTATACATACATTTTTGTACATCTATCAAATTGTCTAAGAAAAGTTTTAGCTAGAAAATCCTCATTGTATTAAGCTGAAATGAAAAATAAACCGCGAAATACTTTACTTTGAAAACCTGATCTATCGTTGTCCTTGTCTCCTTCGATAATAACATATGCAGCCATCTCTTTTACCTAACAATGCCGTACCATATCGCCTACCATAAAAAGAATAAGTAGAGATAACGTATCGAGAGTTTAAATCTTGCGCAATATCGATAAATGTCACTCTTTAGTCGATATTACTTTCATTATTCGATATTCGTCCGGTACAATTTAATATTCCTGTTGTGTTAGTTGTAATTAAAATAAACTACTTTGATATTTAAACTTATTTATAGAAACAATTGACCTGAAAGAAAACCATTTGGTGTAATTAGATAAACAAGTATATTATTATGTTGTTAGGTTAGTTATAAAACATTACACGAAATTCACTAAACTATCTTATTATAACTAAGATTTAATGCGGTTATGTGTATTGTGAATTGTTACGTACAATCTCTGTTGATAGACCTATTGGTTTGGGAACATGCAATTTTTGACGGTAGTAGAATTTTTTTAGGTGAGCTTTCGTTTTTTGATTTATGAGTGACCTTTTCATTTATTTATTTGTTATTTATTATAACCACAAGGTATGATATAAAATTCGGCCTTAATTCTTCATGATGATGATGATGAACTCAAAAATCATATTTAGTAAGACGATGTAATAGTTTGAACGCAATCTGCACCACATGGCGCTGTCTCTAATTTTTCGAATAATATTAATAATACAAAAAAAGATTGTGATCTTAATCTTATGATCCCATCTAAGCCTTGTTTAATAAAATGATTAAATAAACAATCACCTTTTATTGATTGATTACTACACAATAGATGGAAATATAATTGTTAAAATCTGACGTTAAATCTGAATGAGAATTATAACTTAACAAAGTAAATTCAATTTTAACAAAACATGAATAGAAAATAGTATCCTTGCCAAAATACCTAGGTATAACAATAGCGTCATCTATTGATGGGTTGTAACAAATTGGATAGCGCCAAAATATCAATCAGTTGAATAGCATGGAACTTGGTAGAGCGCCGACTAGTGAAAATCTCTAGAACAATTATCCAGAATATTAATGACGATAGAAAGCATTATTTATAAAAATAATAAACATTTATAGATACAAATTTTATATATATACTTTTTTGTGTGGAAAATAATTATATTCAGTATCGATATTCAAGGAACAAATATTACTACCCTATATCGCTACTGCCACAAAAAATACTTTATCTGGCACGGGCAGCCTAAAAAACCCAACGGTCGGTAAGTAACTCGCGTGACGGTCAAAGAGTAAAAGTTATTATTTTTTTGTCACACAGGACTCGGAGACGGTCGACTCATTGTTCTCATAGGTTCTAAAACATTTTTGTCATTTTGTCAGAACGATACGTATATTTTTATATTGATTACTTTTTAAACATAGTATCAACCACATATGTCTAAAGTCATTGTTACAAAATTTATATATTATACAATAACCGACGAAAAGACTGTATGACATTATACTTGAGATATATGTTGCATCACCCTAATACATAATACTGGGTAACAATACAATAATCAAAGCGCGTAAACTCTATGATTTCAGTTTTTTTTTTTTTTCACTGACTTTGTATGATTTAACGGTGTACCTTTTTGCCGTTATGCTTTGTAATTTTGATCACATTGTAAACAGCCACTTTCACAACAAGCAGACCATACAGCTAACCATGTATTTTTCCAACGAAACGAAATTTGTCATTGAAACCTTACATAATATTTATATTTAAGTCGAAATATTTAGGGTTTTAAATCTAAAAAGAAGCAAAAAACAATTTTTAAAACTACTATAATGCACGGTTAGACGCCAAATATAATAAAAACGCTAAAGAGCGCGTTGGATGTTTGTCACAATAAATAACTTTTGCTTTGCCGCTTGCCTCGACACTGAGTTACATTTTTTGATATAATAATAGTTTAATGCAAGCAACTTGCAAAGTTTTGTGTTTAATTTTAAGAATTGACATTCTGGTATAAGTTATAAACATGATTAACTAAAGTACTCAATAACTTGAAATGAATTGCAACTATTACAACTTTTCACTACACGAAATATGAAACCAATAACTATTGTTATTCCGTTCTGCCATTATAACTATTGTAAATCTGAATAAAATGTATTCTCCTTAAACATTGCAAAAATGTAGACTATACTTTTAATTCATTATCTACGATGTTATTACGTGCTCCCTACTATCGGATTTTGAAGATCAAAGCTATTTTTACTTCTTAGGTTTACCTTGTATCCTGGAACTACGAGTATTTGAACTGTAAGTTAGTTACAAAGTCTTTCTTTATGTATTCTTGGAACAGTTAGCTACTGACTTTACGATAACTACTTTGCGAGAACTTAATAAATATGTACAACATTATTGTACAACTAAGTAATTTTGACGTTTAACCAATTCATAAACATACTTAAATGTTTGAGTACCAATGTGAACCTCACAGTATAGTTGATTTACATGAAATGAATTCTATATCCTACAAAATTTACGTCGTGTGTGACGACCGGACTTTTTTATTTGAAACGTTGCATGCCGCCATTTTTTTTTTATATTTTTTTTATGAATAGTCAATAGATAATATCTTTTACAGAGATTTTTTTTATGTGTGTCTACTTTATGTTGCTAAGTTTTCCTTTTTCAGGATAAAAATAAATAAACATATTCAAAAGGCTGCCATCTATCATCTTTATAAAATCGATTTCTTAACTAATTTACAATTCAATGGATTTGAAGTACCAAAAATAGTTATTTGTTTTTGTATTAAAATGATAAATATTGCAAATAGTAATCTAGTTGGGAAGGCATACACAGTAGGTAGACCTTACCGCGCTGTTTCACTGCGGCTTCGGGCGGTATTAAAAGTTATGTGATCTAGAGGCTTTTGGCTTTAGCCATCATCGATGCCCTAAAGAGCTATCTGTA
>DWPT01001297.1:0-19185 GCA_018251895.1 Agathymus mariae mariae
GTCCATGGGCGACGGTGATCACTTACCATCAGGTGGCTCGTCTGCTCGTTTGTCGGCTATTTGTAATATAAAAAAAAAGAAAGAAAGTCACATCATATCGGTAAATATTTATAATTTTCCACACGTATTTCTAAACGTTCTGCATGATTTTACTACGACTTGGAATAATGACCAGGAGAAAAATTGTTTTAAGCATCGCATATTTCAAATTAACCGTAACATCACATACGTTAATTACAATAAGTTATTAGTTAATTTCAAAAGTTATAATAACCGTAAGCATTTATGATTAACAGTGAAAAATTACTTTTAGCAACCACAGTTATTTGATTTCTTAAAACTGGATTTACTTTTCACCGTTACACTAGAACCACAACTCATGGCGAGTTAAATCTGAAAGTGCATTTGACTTTGCGACGAGAATTATTGCTAGGGTACCGGGAATGCAGCTAGATCGCTTCATTACCGAGAGATATTGCTAAGCTTGACATCCTCTTTGTACCGAGGTAACTCGCCAAGAGCCGAGCTTTAGGTACGACGTCTGCAGCTCAGCTCGGCTCATCAGTCACTGCGTCACGCTTTGAAGGGCGTGATGTATCGCACAGGAAGCGCTTTGTTCGCGACTTGACGACGCTTTAGTCCAGTTGGCAGTGACCCTGGTCTAAAGGTCCCAGATTCAATTCTCTGCGGGGAAGGAAATATTTTATTTTTGTGTGTCAAATCTTCGAAATGCTTGTAGCTTGCAAGCACATTATAATAACTTTATTAATGTATATATTTATACATCGATATGTATACATTGAAATATAGGAAATGCAAAATGAAAGATATTTGCATAACTTGTAAATGAAGTTATAAATTAAGATATTAATGAAGTCTAACTAACTTTAAAGAAAGTGTAATAGTGGCTTTACATTCCCGTTTTGAGTGTCGCATAATATTTTTTAAGGCTTACAAATTTGCATGACATGTGACTAAAATGCATGGTTTTTGCTCTTCATGAGTTTTAGGATAGAAATGTGCACATCGGGCACGACCACACTCAGTCGCCGGTCAGCAACGTCAATGTCGAGGGTGTGAAATTGACATACGAATAGGATAAGGTCTAGCATCAGTCCCAGCATTTGTCTACTAACAATAACCGATAAGGATACATTCGTGTGTCAAATAAATGTTTGATTTTAAATAAATAATTTTATAATTAAAAAAAATATATTTTTAAACTTGGTTGTTACTAAAATGTTATGTATACATTTTGATTACTTTTTTAATAAAAATGAATTTGAATTCGACTTTGTAATACGTAATTATACTAATGTGTAGGAGCTTATGAGCGGTTATTAGATAATTTAATTTTTTGATAAAACAGTTATTGAAGGAATAATTGGTAATAATGTACACGCTAAATTGTGTCATCGTAAGTTTGTAAGAGTGTAGAACCGCCCTGTGATTCGAAATAGACGCTTATAAAATCAGCTTAACGTCATAAATCTTTCGTCCAAGTGCAATAGCTAGTGTGTTGTTGTTCGTAAGAACATAATAACAGTCACTTTAGGTATTTTATTAAATTTTCCGTTTTTTTTTTGTTAATTTACTACATTAGGTATATCCGTAGTTCAACTTGTTTGAGGTCGGAAGATAGAATCCGGAGATATCATGTAGCTAATGATATTGTGAATAAAAATGATGTTCATTGCGCATTTGTCATGCTATTTAGAAAAAAGTAAGAAGATGTTCCTGTTTTCCTTAAAATTCTAAAGTATTTGTTTTTTTTTTATAATTTTTGCACTTAATTTTGGGTAGGTTTAATATTTTGAATCGATAAACTGCATTAACAGCTATTTAATAAAAAAATCTGAATAGAAAAAACTATAAACACAAAATCCATGAAATCCATGAAAGTAGTTCAACAAGTCAGTCTTGTCTCTACAACATAAAAACAACAATTGAGCAAAAATTAAAAAAAAAAAAACGCCGGACAGTCACTTCTCTTCGGGGCACATTGTATAACTTTTAAACGCACTCGACCTCATCGCTCTTCAGTAAACTAAGATTTTGCAGAACGCCCTTCTCTCAAATACCCCAGTCGGATGACTCCATTAAAGAGTTCTTTAGGCAGTGATATTATCATCTGTACTGCAAAATAATCAAAATTGAACATTTCTATCTGCCTAGCTTTGCTTCTAAACACTGTGGCGAACGAGCTAACAGGATTGGATAGGCAGTTCGAGTACCCGGTGTCCTGATCGCCGACAACGCGATGGAACCTTTCGGGTGGCATTAGATGGCTTATTTGGTTGGCATTATCTCATTTCCAGTAGCTGTTTCCCAGCGACGTGCAGTGCGCCGTACGCCTCCTCAAATACGAGAAGAGCCTTGGACTCTGAAGCGGGTCGCTTCGTTAGGGGTAACTTGTATTAAGCTATATAACAGTAATAACCGCGGCTCAATATGTCCTTAAAAACACGGAAGACCTATTGAAGTGTTTGTCAATGCTCTGGAATTGACGAATACTGTATGCACGGTTGAATGTTTTTTAAAGTGGTCCCTCAGGACCACGTTCGTATCGTTCACAATGAAAAGTACGCCTTCTGATCCTAGTGCGATTTAAGAAAATATTCGACCAACTGTATTATAATATTGTAATATATATCTATAACTATGTAATCTATAATACTATATATATCTGTTGAGATTTTCGTGTATGTATCGAGATTTGTCTGTATGTCCTGTTTTAACTCAAGAACGACTTGACCTATTTTAATGAAAATTAGTATGTAGTGAGAATACGTGATTGTGCAGATTATGCAACAGAACACTGAATAGGCTATTATAAGTTATTGCGTTCAACATCTTAGACTTCATCACCACTTACCATCAGGTGGGATTGTTGTCGAGCATTATCTTATTCTATGTAAAAAAAGGCCATATAAAATGTCAGTTAACCAAATGAAGTCTAATGATGGCAAAAAATATAAAATTTTTAATTATCACGTATATATAATTAATTATTGTTTATTATAAAGTTGGCCAGAGTTGCTGGTTAATTATATAACAAATGTATGTTGTTTAAATAAAAGTCCTTTAGAGCAATAAATTCACAGTTTTTAATTACTTTTATAAATATTATGAAACAATACGTGCGGTCGGAACAAATGAAGGTTTTAGGGCTACTTTGCCAGCAACCATAGATTAAATTACAATATATTTTTATTTTTTATTAATACGGTAAGTTATGTTGTAAACATATGTCATGATTAAATATTTGCTAAATAATAATATATAATATAAATAATGTAATAATACTCATGCGGGTTCCCGCCTCTTTTTGATCGGCAACACTTCGGTGATGCGTTTGGTGTTATTGATGTCCATGGGAGACGGTGACCACTTACTTAAAAAAATGTCTTTTTATCCAATTACTAGCCGTAATTAATTATCGACGTGGTTCGGATTGAACAGTTATCTATTTACCTACAGATTACATACATATATAGGATATGTCAATCCAGAATAAAGTAAATTTCACATGGTAAAACAGTTTTTGAAATAGGTGCCATGGTTCCGGACTAAAATTTCCGTATGCACACAAACTCACAAAATTCAGTCTCGCGTTATAATAATTTGTTATTACAAATTTGTTTTAATGTGTCCCATTATCAAACTTACTATCGCGTGTACATTTACGTGTATAACTGCTTACGTTACAAACGACAGATACCTATGACATCGCTTTAACAATAACTCGTACTTTCTGATTGAAGGGCAGTACTATCAATCATAATAAGTAGCAGCCTTCTCCATCAATCACTGAACAAATTCGCTATTTATTACTACAAATTGTTGTCAACTAACGGTTCCTTATCAGCCATCGACAACGTGCTTTAGAGACCGATGGCTATTTGTTTCGCCGACAACCTCCCGACAGTGCCAGTCATAAGCGTTTGTTTCGATGGCGTTTTACATATCTGGAATGAATGAACTGACGTGGCTTTAAAATACGATGTGGTTTACGGTCTGTGTGATTTGTTTTGACTATGGGTGACTATATAGCTATAGACTATGATATTGTATAAATTGTATATCGAGACTGCGCCGGGCAAGCTATGGCTCTATGGCTATAAGATATTTTATTTTGATTTTTTATATTTGTATGTACAGCTCGATGTTTTCGTAGTATCCGGGACAAACTTTGTTTTGTGGTTTTTACGGATAATAACTGTAAATAACCCCATAATGTTAAATTCAAATTCAAAATCATTTAATCATGTAGGTATTCTGTAAATACACTTATGCACGTCATTTTTTACTTCTACTACTGTAATGTTACTTTTGTTTTTGATAATAATAAAATATTGTACAGTGTACTAAACGTCTGTGTACAAGTATACACTTATATGAGATTAACATTTGCACGTTTTAATTAACGTTTGAAAAGGTTTGCAGAAAAACGTAACGTATTTTAGTTAATTCTCGGCAAAATTTCATTCCTTTTCATTCACACGTACGTATGCAAATAAGTGTATGAATTCGCTACATAATTTGTCTATCGTGCCGTATTGGGGCGGCCTAGAATACTCCCCCAATCCCGTGCTGGCAGAACAGGGTGTCGTAAGAGGCGACAGAAGCCGGCCTGTTTGGTGTTAGGGCTTCGCTTAAAGATTATGTTATCTGTATTATTATGAAGTCGTTAATATTAATATTAGTATTATTATCTTTCCGTAAAGCCCTCCGGGCTTGCTAGCACCCTTCTGTTAGAGTCAGTCGCCAAAAGGACTCGTCGTGTCCCGGCTGAGGGCTTGATAGCCAGTACTTTCTTTCTTGCCTCTTCTCATTTCCTGACCGACATCGCATCTGTCATACCTTTCGTCTTGCTGATGTCCATGGGCGACGGTGACCACTTACTATCAGGTGACTCGTCTGCTCGTTTGTCGGCTATTACCATAAAAAAATAAGGTCATCTCACGTATTTTCATGTTGTTGTTGTTAGTGACTGACAAGGAAAAAACAGGTGTTATAAAGCATTAAATGTTTATTGACGTGTTCCGGTACCAGGATATCAAGTTAACAAATGGTTTTAACTCTTTCGTCTTGACCGCCAACGGCTAGGTTACGACCTCGGTGTTGATGTACACGCTTTCATGCAGAGCTACTATCACGTGACAACATGCCGTTTGCTCGTTTACTGGCCGATTCTACTACCAAATAAAAAAAAAACCAACAACGATGTCAAATATTTCCCGTTGACTATTCGATTATAAATAGTAGTAATTTTAGATTAATAAATACCCTTTTATTTGATTACTCAAATCGCATAAGTGCGTTTTAAAATTTGGCGCGTGCCTTGGGTAGAATCCTACTATGGCGGATCAAATTAAACCACCATGCAAGTGTTTGATATGAATAACATTTAACAACAAACAACTCAGCTTTCCCCATATTATCAATAATCAACAACAAGTGCAGTGGTTCCGATGACAGATACAACTCGTTTTCATTCGGCCTCGTTAGCTCAGCAGTCGATACCAACGCCTGACAGCTCCCGTTCTCGAACGCTGTAAGTGTTGATCACAGGGTCTTGTAAAGCGGCTTGCAATTTCGCCCCTTCAATAATAGTCGTAATTCGTTCTTGCTTAATATTTTTCAGTTGTTTAGTTTTTTATGTTGGTTTCGATTCATAGCAATTTGCAGAAAAGTGCGGTATATCATAGGAGGCCTAGAGTATATTTAATGACGTTGCACAAGTGAATTGGTGGATTATTGGCCATCTCAATCGTCTGAAGTTTTTACGCCGCCCGACGTGGTTTATGCTATCTCACGATAGAACCGGGTTCGAAATTCGAATTTCGTATGGCTTCCGAAGCATGGAAGCGTTCAAAGTATCCTACTATTAACAGTTCATACTGTTACCGACCTGCGTCACTCCACTCTATTAACACGAGTCCTCAGAATTCAGGTATAATGGCCGTGCCGTTGCAAATCTGAATTGTCTCAGAATAAAATGACTTGTATTTAAACGCCTGCAACGACATATAACATTTAATTGTATCTGCGACCCATGAAGATATTTTTTTTTCTCAAGGCATCTCATTATTTACCAAATTACGTTGATAAATTTTGCCATATTGGGGCGGTCTAGAATACGGGGAGTAATCCCATGCTGGCAGAACAAGGTATCGAAAGAGGTGACAGAAGGCAGCCTGCTTGGTTGTAGGGCTTTGCGGAAGGATTATATTATCAATATTATTATTATTAAGTCATTAATATTATTATTGGAACTGTTATCTTTCCTCGAGGCCTGTCTGGCTAGCTACCACCTTCCTGCTTGAGTCAGTCGCCAAACGACTCGTCGTATACCGGCTGGGGGCTTGAGAGCCAGTACTTTCATTCTTAACCTTCTTATTTTCATGCCGACAACGCACTTTGGTCTTGCTGATGTCCATGAGCGACGGAGGCAACTTACCGTTTGGTGGCTCGTCTGCTCGTTTGTCGGCTATTAACAAAAAAAAATGTCTTATATCTGTAATTTTCACAACATTCATATACGACTGTAGAACAAAGTCAAATGAACTCCGTTTCACACGGCTCCTAATGTTGATGGTTACTTCAATGAAACAGTCGTAACTTATCCAGTCCAAACATATTTAACATGAGTAGACGGTAAACACATATACGTTTTAAGAAGCAAATAATTATTTTGGTAGGCATTCGAAATAGCCTCTAGTTAAATTGATATTCATATTAGTTCTAATTCGATCTATATAAATATGTATTGTCCTGCTCGTAAATCCGTTCACTTGTTTCGCATGTATGCGCGCGTGGCGAGCGGCGGACCATTCTAAATGCCCGTTTGGCTGGTGTGAGGCTCGGATGAAAATACACGGGCTTGTGTCACGAGCGATGAAGCTGATATTTCTAAAGACACACACAGTACAGTTTATAAAAAATGGACTGCTTTAATGAAGCAAAATCAATTTGCCTCACTAACAGTAGCAAGTGGGTATGCAGGTACACATCTTTATTACCGCTTTATGTTGGCGACTTTTTTCGGGACCAGTATAGCCATAGTGTGACTACTAAAACTCAGCGGTGGTCTTACCTCAGTCTCGTAATGGAAAAGCAGTTTTGTGAATGTTTAGTAATGCTCTAAATAAATTTAAAATATTTTTTGTTGAATCCACGCTATTCTCAAAATTATGATGATGGTTGAAACGAATAAAAAACAGCGAGTATGGTAGGCATTCATAAATTTCCTCCATAATATGCTTAATACAAGGGAATCACAATGAATATTATTATCGTATTCATATTTAACGCAGCAAATTTCTCATCTACGGATTTGCATTAATTTTAAACTTGATTTATTAGGAATGATGTCATAATTCTAAAAAAATATCTTAAAGTTGTTGTAAACGTGTCAAATTTATAATTGTGTGATAATATTTTATTTCACGTCAGTTTTAATTACTGATTTGAACTTTGGTGCTATGAACTATACAACCTAATAAAAATTAATTTTGTTTTACTAATTTTCAATCCAACAGTATATTTAAACGATTTTTGTTATTGTTGAAAAACTTTCACTACATTGAAACAAACAAAATTTATATCTACTGCGCGAATATTCATGTTATTTTAAAGTTTAGGTATTTAAGGTAAAAATTACAAAACAGCTGTTAAATGAGTAAATGTATTTTCTGGTACAATAACTTTATGAACGGAAAGTTTACTAGATTTCATTGAAAGTCACCTATATGATTTTTTGATGAAGTAATAAAAAATATATTTTTAACGAATAAACTAAAATATACTTTAACTGTTTTCAATATTTTTTTGTAGTTACAATTAAAATGTATAATGCCCGGTATGACATAAGTTTACAATGAAACTGGAACAATCATACAACATTACTTTTCTCTATATTTTATTTTTGGGGTGGCCTAGAATACTCCCCCCAATCCAATGCTTGCAAAACAGGGTGTCGTTATAGGCAACAAAAGCCAGCCTACTTGGTGGTAGGACTTTGCGTAATGATTATATAATCAATATTATTATTAAGCCGTTAATATTATTATTGGTATCATTATCTTTCCGTGAAGCTTGCCTGGCTAGCTGTCACTCTTCTGCTTGAACCAGCCATCAAACGACTCGTCGTGTTCCGACTGGGGGCTTGAGAGCCAGTACGTCCTTCTTTCTTCTCATTTCCTGGCAGGCAACGTATCAGTGATACCTTTAGTATTACTGATGTGACCACTTACCATCAGGTGGCTCGTCAGCTCGTTTGTCGGTTATTTACATAAAAAAAGTAGAAAAACATGGACTTCACGATGGAAAGAGTTGGACACCCCAAAAGTAATAAGATAAATTGCAGTTTCCTTTATTTTTATTGCAGTATTCTTAACACCTAGTTTTTCCCCAGTGAATCTACTGCAATAATTTCAATCTTATTATACAGTTTAGATTCTCACATAAAAACCGCCGCGATACGCGTCTACTAATCGACCGTGTTATTCGGTTTTAGATACAAACGTCTAGATTAAAGAATCATAGGTTGAAATCCAGGGTATGTTAGACAAACTGGGTATGAAACTGTATTGTGTTGACAGTAACGAGGCGGTTGTTAGCTGAGGCGTTTAGTGTTCGAGTCGTAGAACTAACCGGAAACAGACATGGCTGCAGTGTTACGGGTAGTAACGTTACGTTACTTTACGCGCATTACAATTTCCTGTGTTCCACACTATTGGTATTTATATAGAAAAATAAAGAAAGAAAAATATTTATTTTACCAGTAATCGCTGTAACGGCCTCGACAAACGTTTTTGAACTAAAACTTCTTTAGGAGCTATTTCAGAGTTTTTTGGACGAAAGTAACGCTTGGTAGTTTGTACTATATTTTGTATTTATTCGAAATATATTAACGCTGGTTTTTGTATAAGTGGTTAGTTTTTATAATTATACTAAAAAATACGACGCTGAGAAACGCCACTTCTATATAATAATCGTTCTCTGGTCAACACGTTACGATATATTTGCTTTCTCTGGCCACTAACCGTATTGTACGCCCGTAGTGATAGTCGTTCCAATCTAGCCGATACCGCAACTGCTCTTTTATGGTCGCAGATTAGTGTTTCGATTAACTTTTAGTGTTCAGCCACTTAAACGATACACAGATTCGGCTCGAAGGATCATGTTCATGAATTAAATATTATAACTGACTGATAAAAATTTAATTAGCGCTTCGATTTGTTTTGCTTTTGTTAAATTGTTATATGTTTTTAATAATTGTTAATATACAATATATACATGTAATAGATATATAAGTACATAGGACCAGAGCCTCGATGTCTGCTGGTCTTTAGTATTATTTATGTACTATATATATATATATATATATTACATTTCAATAATGATTTTAAAATTATAAAACTTAAATTTCTAGGATATTAGACATTTCGACTCACAATTTTATTTTAATTGATAAAGATATTGCGATGCAATTTCGTGGATTGTTTTCTTTGATTGATTAGATATCATTTACTTTAACAAACGAAAACCCAATTCAAGCATGGAAGTACATGTGTTTTCCATTATGCTTTTAAGGAGTTATTCCCGGAGTGATAGCTGCAATGAATAAAATGACCATAGATATGGATAAAAAAAACTGTGGTACACTTTGCATTTGTGTCTCATCTGGTAGACTAAAGAATCCATCTGGTGACCTGCCAGCCTTTTTCGCCTGACGTTCAAGCCAAAAAAAGCGCATGACCACACAATTAGCACATAAAAAGACTTTTCTACAACAACTTTTACCGATAATCAATCAGTTTTGTTTATCTAAACGGTTCACGTTTGTTAAGCTGTTTTTCTTTGAGTGTGTTATTCGCAGAAATATCACCACAAAATTCGATTACAAATTGCACGGAATGTGTAAGGAGTTCAGCGTTCGGCTCGGCGTAAGGAAGCCTTAGTCGGACGGAGATTAGAGCCCAGGAAATATATTATAGCCTACCACCATAATTGACTCCCGTACGATGTGGGGATTGGATTGGCAACAGCTTGGTTCTTCTAGATGATGTCACGTCAAACTAAACTTAGTCGTTTTGAGGTGTATGCGGTGAATGATTATCAAAAACATTTCGCGTAATATATGTAATTAGGGGAGTCAACGGCGAAGGTGCACAGTACTCTGTTAAGTGGGGCAATGAATAGACACATAAATTAAATGTCACATAAACTATGACTTGTTAACAAACATTTATTTTTCTCTCAACCGGTCAAATCTCAACCGGTATTTGAATCTAGGACTCTTCGTATGGCTAGGTCTCTATCAACTGAACTACGCAGTAGTCGGTAGTAGTATTATCGTCATTTCTTACTACCAACTCAACACAAATGGGTACAAATAGACAGACCCAAACGCATGTATTTTTTTACTATTATATATTTTGGCTTTTTACAATGCGTCGGATTGATGTCATGTAATATGACATACTCGTACAATTGCTGCCAAACTGAGAAATATGTCAAACGCATAAAGACCTCAATCTGTCGATAGGTTTTCGAGATTATAAGTGTCATATACTAACAGTTTTCTAATAGAGGTCTTTCGCTTTTAAATAATTGGATGTATTGTGTAATAATTTTAAATTAGTTATTTAAGCAATTTTAAGTAAGAAATTTTGTTACTTAACTAGCGGAATTTACTGCTCTCTTATCGCGTCGGTTTGTTCTCATGGCAGCAATCTTGTTCCACCACCTGAACATTATCTCCGTTACTAGCTCGATATCAATAAACATACTGTAAGTCACAAGAGCAATTTGTAAAACCACTAAATGTTTTTTTTTCCCATTTAATCTACTATAAAATAGTAATGGCGTCTCGGTGTCACATACTGTGTTCTATTTGAATTTTAATGAATGGTCTTATTCATGGTGGCCATATTTGCGTCGTGTAAATATAGGGTATTTGAATTATATTATAATACTATATATTATAAACGCTTACGCGCTCGCAACTAAGATTTCCTGTTTCACTTGGACAAGATAAAATGAGGACATTATTTTGTCAGCAAAATGCCTTTTTTTATTGTTGTCATATGTTTCAGAAATGCGATAAACGGCCTGAACCTGATAGTTATAGGCCACCGCAGTCCAAAGGCGATTGTAACATACAAAGCGTCGACAACGCGTTGTCGGTGTGTGCATTTTTCTTTTATACAATTTATCAATTACCAAATTGTATAAAAGGATAATTTGATAAATCATATTAACCTACTTCGTCTGAACGACCGTTACTAAAGAAAAGTAAGGTAATGAGTAGAGCTTAACAAAGAAACAAAGAAGTTTGAAATAGTATCTATCTCTTAATATCAAATAATGTATTCTTACAACATAGACACGTTTAGGAATTCAGCGATTTTTTTATTATGAGCATTTTATTATTTTTCGTATAATAATATTTTTTTATGTAATTAATTAGTTCAAAAAGTTTATGAGTAGAATAATCCACGCGTTGTGACCAGAGCAACATCATTATGATATGTTTCTTCGGGTGCGATCCGACTAGATCAAGAATTAATGATATATTTGTTATAATGCCACATACAAAACCTGAGAAATCTCAATGTTACAAGAATTCATAGTGTAATTATTCAATGCTAGAGCCGGCCGGGAGACAAATAAGTTAAATTTAGTTATAATTATGTAAATAACGACGAAACAAAATTTCATGCGTCTTTGAAATGATCAAATCAAATTCACATCCAGACCCTCATCTTTCAAGTTATGTCTAGATGAATAAATATTAACTCTTTAATTTTCGACAGTTTTTGGGTTAGCAGAGTATTTAGGAGCTAAAAATCAGATATGTTTCTTGACAAATCTCATTAGGTTCTGAGTGCTTGATGAACTGGTTATGAAGTCAATAAATTTGTGGTTACAATTATCACATATATCGGATAACTGAACGTGTGTCAATGCCCTTATTAATAATTAATGATATTTCATAATTCATTTCGTTTCACAATATCCGGATTTATTCATAGTTATAAAACTGTCGTTGAATTTTTATGTTAAATTAGTAACACAGAATAACAAGCAATACTCGTAACAAGTAATTCATAAATGTAACAGGTTTTTTTGTTGACAATCATGTAGATCAGTTAGTTGTAAGTTGGTCAAACAAGTCTGGGGAACGAAAAACAGACACGTTTCTTTGTAAAATAATTATCAATATTATTCTTAATGTTATTATAATGATAGTAGGCTCTTTTAACATAATCTCAGCAGTACGTAGCGTCGACCGCACACGAAATTGCTTTGTTTAATCGAATATTTTCAATAATTGACACATAGGATTCTTTAATATCTGGTAGCTATGAATTGACTGGTCACAGTTATTGGCCTTTGAAGAAAAAGAAAATAGTGTTTGTATGTTGGGAATTATTAACTTTAAAATAACAATCAAAACTGTTTCAGCGTTGACCATAGTGGAAGCGGAGTTTAGCCGTATTGGGGCGGCCTAGAATACCCCGCCCAATTCCATGCCGGCAGAATAGGGTGTCGTAAGAGGCGACAGACGGCCTGCTTGGTGGTAGGGCTTTGCGTAAAGTTTATATTATCAATATTATTATTAAGTCGCTAATATTAATATTTGTAGTATTATCTTTCCTTGAAGCCTGCCTGGCTAGCTACCGTCCTCCTGCTTGAGTCAGCCGCCAAACGACTCGTCGTGTCCCGACTGGGGGCTTGAGAGCCAGTACTTTCTTTCTTATCTTCTTCTCATTTCCTGGCCGAAAACGCATCAGTGATACCTTTGGTCTTGCTGATGTCCATGGGCGACGATGACCGCTTACCATCAGGTGGCTCGTCTGCATGTTTGTCGGCTATTACCATAAAAAAAATCTGTAGGGATCCTTGCAGTAAAAAAATCAAATCAGATTTCTGGCAATACTCTTCTACGTATGAAAAACTACTTAAAAACATGTGACCCTAAACTTGCTTTACGTTTTCGCAAACAAACTGGTCGAATAGACAATTTAACAATAACTGAAGTACTCTGTGGCAAACACAATTCATTTAAGCTTTTTATTTATCGACAAATATTGATTCGGTCGTACGTGCGTATGGTTTGGCGCTTCTACAAAAAAAAAATTGAAATCGTGATTCTAGAGACCGCGGCTTTGATATCTAATTTTTATTATTAGGCATTGTTCACAAAGAAAACAGTATTGTCAATTGTGGCAAGAACGTGAGTCCTTAGGTACGGAAGCAAAGCTAATTGAAATGTTTCTATTTAGAATAAATTTGATATGTCATAGTTAAATTCAATGTATAGAACTTATAAGCAATAAAAACCTAAATAAACTGGCTACTTCACTTACCTTTCGACACTAAATTAACTTTTGCTATTAAACGTGAGTAACTTATGTACTGACTTACGTAACTGGATATAATATCAAAGCCCGATAATTAAACTTTTCAACTTCTATAATTTAATCAAAGTATGACTGATAATTACATAACTTTTATCCCATTTCCTGCATTCGAAATAGATTATTTAATACGAGTGACGATGCAACCAACCAGATTTTTAATTATTACATTCATTAAAACACATCTAATTAGAAAACCGAATATGAATTGTTAACTTTTGATAAGTTATCTGTTGACGTAACCAATGGCGCGCAACTGTTCCAGTTCAAAAAACAATAATGGCGGAACTTTCAATAATAGAATGTACACCTCTCTTACGTATACCTGAGAGATCATTGTACCGCATGAGTAAATTGTACCGTAGTCGCAATTAGAGAAGTAATCACTGCCTCTCACTCTACAGCGTGAAGTTTGAGCAGGATATAGCTATAGAAAATTTGGCACGCACCGCGTAAATACTTCATTTTGAACTGAGGCTGAATGGTCGAAAATTTCTTTTTATAGACACCTGGCAGACGGTGTAGATATTTTAATGTGTCATCAATCGAAGTGGTTTTCGACACGTTTATTAAACTTTAAGAGCAATACGAACTGGTTTTTAAAATGTACATGACACGCGATAACAAAACTAAATTTCGTCAGCATTTACAACTTTTGATGTTATCATACCTTTGGAACGTATATTAATTCTAGTGATCGTTCATTTTTATCATTGATGTTAATTTTAACGGTTATCAATAAGACGTAGCTACTAGTGACGTAATATTATGTCAGAGATATATTAAGTTAATTAATATTGTTTGTTTTGTATCAAAGAGTTTGTCATAACTTTGTTATTTCAAAAGTCGTTAACGTTGCGTACCTATTTGTCATAGTTTATTTATTTAAAGTATTTTTTATGTTTATTTGGTAAATAAGGCAACGGAAACAGACTTACTTATTTAATAAGGATCTAACATATATAAATTGACCGAAAACTTGCCACTAATGGTATTGTAGGCCTAGCTTGCTCATGCAAGTTTACCTCCATATATCATGTTATTAACTTACATAACTAAATATTTTAACAACAAAAAAATTGTTTTAGCCGTATTTGGGCGGCCTAGACTACTCCCACCAATCCCATGCCGGCAGAACAGGGTGTCGTACGAGGCGACAGTAGCCAGCCTGTATGATGTATTATCAGTATTAATATTATTATAGATATTATTATCTTTCTGTGAAGCCTGCCTGGCTAGCTAACACTTTCCTGCTTGAGTCAGCCGCCAAACAACTTGACGTGTTCCGGCTAGGAGAATCAGTACTTTCTTTCTTACCTTCTTCTCATTTCCTGGCCGACAATGCATCAGTGATCACCTTTGGTCTTGCTGATGTCCATAGGCGACCATTGTACCTTACCATCAGGTGCGACTAACCATCAGTTGGTTCGTCAGCTTTTTTGTCGGCTGTTAGGATAAAAAAAAACGACTTCAATTTTTGAAATTTGAAAAGGGTGAATTTCTTGGTTTCATTTTTTATTTTAAACTTATGGGTGGTATTTTTGCTTCTAATTTAAGTGAGACCAAACCCTATCAAATAAAAAAGGAATTTTCCAAATCGGTTAATAAACGACGGAGTTCTGGGGTAACAAACATAAAAAGAAAAACAACTAAACGGAGAACTTCCTCCTTTTTTGAAGTCGGTTTAAAATGACAGATAAATGTGATCTGTATTTTTGTAACCTTCGTCGGATTTAGGGAAATATTCTACCATCTTTTTAGACAAATCAGATTTATCGTGAGAAAATTGTATAAAACTGCGAGATAAATTTTGTTACGCTAGAACTGCTGATGTTTCAGCGGCGCTGATTATTTACCATCGGCTAGCTTGTTAGCTCTTTTCACACTGTTCCCATAAAGAAGTATATTATCCGTCCTGTATATAACATTAACAATCCACAATATTTACAGCCGAATAGTTAAAGCTAACAATTGGCACGTTACGCAATCACACCGCTGGCTGACGTGACGCTACAGCGGCTACTCGGACCGCTGCGCTAGCCGGCGCGTCACTCAGCCACCGACTATTTTGGTGGCAGTAAACATGCTTCGCTAAATTGAATCACGTGACCACCGGAAGTCGTTGAAGCTATTTCCTATAGTATGCGCACTGATTGGACGTTCTTAGCTTGAAGGCTTATCGTAAGTGATCGACTGAGGTAGGACGCGGTCATGAGTATGATGAGTGACCACTATTGATTATGTTTTTTGTATTTTAATACTTCGGAAGATATATCCGTTGATATCGTAAGTAGTCGTTAAGACATGTCCAAGGATTTCGAATGGTGTAAGTACTTCCGAATTTATGTGGTCCACTAACATCTTCAGCAGCATGCTGTAATAAACTTCAGGTTTCCTCAACTAAAACAAGAGACTCATGCAGTGAAGTTGGGCGGCTAATGAGCTTTTGTTTTGATAAATAAGTCTAGCGAAGCAATGGAATACAAACGCATATCTTTATTAATGACCCAACGCAGTGAGTGGTTTGCCAAACGAGAGATTCCTACGAACCCACTTGCCAAACGCGAGATTCCGCATATTATTCCCAGGTGGAGTAGACATTTATGTGTAAAATAAATATTTGTTCTCGGTTCGTGGATATTTATGATGTCCTATTTGTATAGTCATCCCAAAGGGCATTCTAGTTCGGGAATGTGTGTGTGTGTGTGTGTGTGTCTCGGTTCTTTGGCGAAACATGATTTTTACGTTCATAAATAGTTACCATACCCAAAGCAATTGTTGCCTAATAGTAAAGCGTTTATTACATTTCCTGTTTAACTCATACACCTAAACCTTCCTTGTGAATCGCTCTGTTGATAAAATCGCATGAAAAACGTACAATAATTTCTGGTTTTCTTCTATACAATGATACAAATTATATAAAGGGCCTGGAATGATTAATTCCACAATTTATATTCAAATTCAAAATCATTTAACAATGTAGATATTCTGTAAATACACTTATGCACGTCATTTTTTGCTTCTACTACCGTTTCGGAAAGGTGCTTTAACATCGAGGAGAAGAAACGGCGAAAGAAACTCCTCAGCGCATCTTTTAAACAACATAGTAATTACAAAATTTTAAGCCAGTGCGGAACCGATTTCGATACTATTATTTCCAGGCGTCCTTGTCATTATTATATTCGTCCATACTATAATAACCTCTGCCTATAAGCGGTGTTTTAATGCGTCGCTTAAAAGTTCCAACGGGCAACTGACGTATCAACTTAGGAATCTTATTGTAAAAACGAATTCCAAGCCCCATAAAAGAACGCTGCACCCTTCTAAGACGATATCATTCAACAGTATTTTTAAGTTATATACTTTGTATAAATACTGTAGAATTCTTTTGTTTTGTACCTCTACTCTAAGGTACATGGTACCAAAGGCTCGTATGGCAACAGAAAGAAAACTTTCAAGTTATTTTGTTATCAGTACACTGGACTAATTTGCCTAAGATTGTAATTTGAATAATCATCTAAATAACGTTACGAAGACGGCAACGATGTCTCGTAATTAAATCTCACGTTATCAGCGGCTTATCGCAACTTTATCAAGACCGTATTTATGGACAAGATTTTCTTGGCCCGTTATGTAACTGAGATGACACATTTGGTATATTGGCATAATAAATAAAAAATCAGCTCATAATAGTGTTTAGTTTTTCCGTGACGTCATTGAATAATGTCGGTATCGTTCCAAGAAATAAACGGATGGGAGACTGGCTATCCATCATTTCATTTATTGCTGCTAAATATTATATAATTATACCAAACGTTAGTCGGTCCACCAGACGTAGATTAGCAATATATTAAAATATGAATTGCGGCTTATAATCTTATAATACAGAATTGTACTACAGCGATACTAAATTAGATCTTAACAGAATTAATCGCAAAGTAAGGGGTGTTTCGACACTATCCCACTGAACTCTGGCTCATGCTGTGGTTCATTCTACTGTTAAAGGCAATGGTGCTCTGTACCACCCAGCTTAGTCCCAACGGTTTTTATGCATACTAAAAGCTTAATCGAATATCAATTCTTAACAACAAAACATCACGGTCTGCGCTCGTAGTCACGAAAGAAACGGGTCACTCACTTTTTAATTGGCCACCGGACACTTCAACCGAAATTATTAAAAATATTTCATAGCTTATTCTAGAAGGAAGATGATAGTCAGGTAAAAAATCTTACTAGAGCGGATGACACCGTCCACCAGTGAATCCTTACACCGGTGAACCATTCCACCATACACGAAGTTTAACAAGTTAGGTGGAGCTTAAGGATGTATAAATCTTCTTACGTCCGTGAAAGACTTCAATTTAATCTTCTATTTAGAAATATAGCAGACACTAAAATTTTTCAGTTTTTCAAGGAACCCAGAGAGCCAGTAGACGGTCGATCGTCCATGCGTTTTTAGTATTACACGATTTAAAAACAGTAGTGGAAGCCATTTTGCAGTTAGGGGTGCTGTTTCAAGTAGTCACTACTAATACGAAAGGTTTTACGACTGTTGTTATAATATTCCCCAAAAAAGCATCCAACTTGATTAATATCCATCGCGTGTGAGCGAAGCGTATTTCATCGTCCATTTTCTGTTATTGCGAAGATTTATGTCACTAACAAAATAACTTGTATTATCATCGACGTAACTCCCATCCTTTTGGAGACGTTTATGGTCGATTAATCTTCTCTGAGTGAGTTTCAACGAAAACGAAACAGCTTATAACATTTACTAGGTATTATTATGGCGTAAATCTTGGAGTGATGCGAGGAGACTGGTTGTTTATGGTGGAAAATGTTTGTTTTATGGAGTTTATAGCGTAATTACAAGTATATTTAGCAAGTATCTGGGTAGCTGTTAAGATTTTCCCGTCTCTTGATCAGTAATATATTTTAACATTTAAAGCTCTTGAGACGTCTTCGTCTAAAGTTTAGTTTTCGTTACATGGAATTAATGTACTAAGATTGAATTATCAATATACTTCATCTTACATCGTTTCTTGTTTATAATCGTAATATTATTTGGATTGCAATTGAACTAAACATATTTGCCGTATTAATATTTTGTTTTAATATTAATATTTTATTGACATATTTTGTCTATTATTTCTTAAGCTGTAGGTATATATATAAATTATATTCTATTATATTATTTTATAATAAGAAAATTTCGCAAGCGACTATGTTTGCAAGAATTGAATAATCTTCGTTCTTTGTCTGACTATTTTATAACAGTAGTGTGTGGTGATGTCAAATTATATCACCTTTTGTGCGAGTTGTTTTTATATAAGAGTTAAAATCGAACGCTTCGTTATAGGTAACGTAAGTTTAAAATTCAGATGTCACAACTAGTTTTAAGGATTTTTTTCTCAAAACTAAAAGTTTTTTAGATCGCGTTCAGACAGATACAATGTTATTATGGCAGTTTGTGAGTTGATTTCAACTACGAAATTCAATAGATGTTGCCGTTGTTTGAAACCCGAAGTCGTCTCTCAATCACATTTGACGACCCCATAGCCCGGTTGGTAGTGACCCTGCTTGCCGAGCGGGAGAATTCGGGTTCAGGTAGACATTTATGTGACAGGTCAATGTCTTATATTTGTGTAAAGAAAACTTCAAAATATCGTTAAGTAACTGGGTTCATAGTTATAACAAATTTGTAATAGGAATATCTGTAAATTAAGCTAAACGAAAAAATCTCTTTTACTCG
>DWPT01001298.1:0-19175 GCA_018251895.1 Agathymus mariae mariae
TTGTCGGCCAGGAAATGAGAAGAAGGTAAAAAAGAAGGTACTGGCTCTCAAGCCCCCAGCCGGAACACGACGAGTCGGTTGGCGGCTGACTCAAGCAGGAGGGTGGTAGCTAGCCAGACAGGCTTCACGAAAATATAATACTACCAATAATAATATTAACGACTTAATAATAACATTGATAATATAATCTTTACGCAAAGCCCTACCACTAAGCAGGCTGGATTCTATCGCCTCTTACGACACCCTGCTTTGCCAGCATGGGATTGGGAGGAGTATTCTAGGCCGCCCCAATACGGCTCCGGTTTTTATTGTTCCCAAATAATGATATTTCGTTTATAATTAGATAAATATCAATCTTTCCTCATCAGTGGTTGATTTAACAAGTTAAAAAAAATGAAATGTATATTTTATGTAAATAATATTTCTATCGTCATTCCGATTTGTTATTACTTAGAATGTACAGAAATAATCACAAACCATAACAGACTCTCCTTCCTCTCTGAGTTCCCTCGGGTTTCTTTTAATGTTGTACCAGAATGCTATAGTCCATCGCGCTGGCCAAGTGCCGATTAGTAGTACAAGTATTTACAACCCTTTGAAAATAATAATGGACACCTATGGGGTATTTTTGTTCTTATCTTGTAGTGTAAAAGTAAAAGATAAAGAAATGTGGAAGATAGAATACGTTAAATTATTTCTGGCGGTTACAAAAAATATATTACAGGAGATAATAGCTTAAGAAAGTAAAAGTCACTTGTAAGTAGGTAGGCCTATAGGTCCGTCTTGCTCGTTGCTTCTCCGGTGTGTAATGCGCGGAGGATGTGCGGACAGAGGCGTGGGTAAGGGCGCACGAGACGATCGGAGACCCCGGCGTTCAGCATACTTAAACCTCGTTGATTGCAGCGTGTGTTGGAGTGCACAAGATGTCAGTGTCTCTCATGTTCAAAAAACAAAAGAAGCCAAAATATAATATATTATATATATTAGAAATAAAAGTTAACATGGTGATAATTAAAGAATTTGCAGAATAAGTCGATGAAAGAATCAGGAAATTATAAAAGAAATTTACCAAAGGAGTATCATAAAAGGTACAAAGTATGCGAGTGCTAAAATATTAAATATGTGTACATGTAAGTACTTAAATACTACAATCTTTTTGTGGACAATATTACAATTTACCATAAGGTGGCATTGTTGTGAAACACTGACTTAAAACAAGTAAAAAACCCTACCACCATGCACGACTGCCGACGCAATTGAACTAGGTGGTGTAGATCCCAGTAACCGACAACAGAAGAGACGGGATCCCATTGCTTCATCTGTTGTTCAGCGTGGCGCATCACGAGCAGGGGAAGTTGGCTTGGATTGAGGGCTCTTACACTGCGACCATTAATAGCAAAGTGTGTAATTTAATAACTTTAATAAGTATTACCAAACCATGAAGACTTTATATTAAAACTGTAATAAATAGGAACTTTTACTATTTTAGATTGAAATATTAATTAAATAAACAGATCAATTAAAATAAGATACATAGAAATACCTAAAAGCGCAAACCAGTTTACACTTAGTTAATTAAAAGATTACACACGAATGGGCAATTAACTGCGGATCTATTCCCTCGTTTGTTACGCAATCTCAAATACGACGGGAATTCCTAGTGTAGAAACTGGCGATGTCACTTAGCTTTTGTTGAGTTACTTGACTCATATCAATTTAGAACACAATTTATTGATTTAATATATATGTAAGAATTAGTGGCCTCAAGAAATATATTGTACCTATTATAAATCTCAAATAAAGAGAGATCTCCCGCCAGATCATGCTAAGAGAGCGGCTGTGCTCCGATTAATCGAATTTAGAACTTGTATATATGCAAACATTGTAGAAAACATGGATAGCATGATTTAGGTTTTGACATAATGTCCATATAGTGAAACGTTATCACAGCAATATACACAAACATCATCATATCATATATTGATCCTTTAAATTAAATATCCTTAATTAAAATATTTTTCGTTCTAGAAACAAGTGTGTAACATACAGATATATATCACAATTTAAGTGTATTTTATATAATAAACTTATCATCTAGAAATATGAAACCCGAAAAGTCACGTCCTACTCTTTGCAAACTGACGTTATAGATAGCAAATAAACGGTATAAAGAAGCGCTAGACAGAAAATTATAGTCGATTTAAATCTAAATTACAATAACCTATACTTAATCCACGTACATATGACTAATGATTGTAATTATTTCCGAAGTGTTCATTCTAAAAAGGAACATCTCTAAATCGAGGTTGAATTAAATGAACTTTAAATACCTACTTTTTAAACCTTTAAACAGCTCGGAAAATAAAGTAAACTCTGTCATTCCCTTATCTGTGAAAACTTAACACAGATACGACCTGCAAAATAATCTTTTTAATGGTAATGGAAAGAAGTAGATCCACTCTACATTCCAGTAAGGTATTAGAAGCTATTTAAAACTTACAAACCTAAAGCGCTTTCTTAACTTCAAGCAAAAAAGCACCAGAGTTTAAAAACAGGAAGTTAACAGTTCTGGGAAGTTAAGTGAAAAGTTGGCGGGCTCGGTTTGTTTTTACTTATTAACAGTTTACTGATGTGAGTAATGTTCACGTTAACACTTCAAAAATTTAACACGTCTAGTAGTAAATATAGTGTTGTATTCACGGTGAAGGTTTTTCCTTTGATAGAATGTGCAAGAATTGAAATTGTAAGATTTTATGGGGCTTTTGAACTTGGTCAAAACTACTGTGAAAACCGGGACAAACGAGTTTCATTGAAAAATGAGAACTGATGATAATGGTTGTTCATAAAGAAGTGCACACCCGATAGATTCATGGAGTTTCCAACTTTTAGGGGATCTTCCGCTATGTTCACCAACATTAGGGAGGACTCAAATCGCTTTCCCAACTAACGCCAATGACGCAACGTTCACACCAAGTACTGTATTTTACGAGTACATCTTTCTGATGGTATACTTTTTATTTAATTATTTTCTGGCCTGGCAGACGTGGTTCTACCGTTATCTTGACCGTGCGAGTACGTGATATAAATGTTTAATGTTTAATCTAAACTATATAGAAATCTATAAGTTATGTCTGTATATTTAATTTTACTGTCAGATATTGAGAGGAATATTTATGTTAAGACTCACTGACGTAAATTCGTACAGTATCAAAATTTTTGTCCATCTGTATTTCTGGTTATATATCCTGCTCTAACTCAAAAACATCACGACAGATTATGGTGAAAATTAGAATATAGAAAGAACATGTGATTGCACAAATGATAAACTATATATTATATCGAAGACATGGTTATAAAAAAAAAATCATTATTTTCGTAGTTCTTTGACAACCGTATTCATTTGATTCCTTGCGTGCGTGCGTGTATGTGTGTGTGTGTCATGATAGTACAATAGTTTTCTATAATTTATAGGTTACATAAAGCTGCCAGTTGATTCATTTTCATTTGTTTAAATATGAATACATTCTGTAATTTTGATTTTTAATAGGTTGTCATCTGTTGAAATGTATAACATAACGTATAAGATTTAATATCTTATTAATTTATTCTTGAGTAGTATCAAAACATATAAATTGTGATAAGTTGTTGAGGAGATAAGACTAAATAAATAAATATTGCAGATGAAATAAATTTTGCGGTGATGAATTATGTTAAAAAAACTTGGTACTTTTGAAATATCTGCGCAAAAGAAGTTGCGGGCGTTTGCTCGAGTAGTATCTTGACTAGCTATCAGATCGTGGCGGTAAAGCCTCATCTCGACTAAATTAATGCAATCTGTGTATCTCAATCCTTTAAAAGTAATAAATACACGATTATTAACAGAACCACCAACAGGTAGATACACTGCCGCAGAAAGTTGTACGACACTTCAGTCACTGACAACTTATTAAATTTATTTATAAGTAAAAATATGAATGGTTATTTTTTTATTTATTTCCATATTTTTACGAGCTGCATTAAAATCGTATGCTTAAGTATAAATGGCTATACAGAAGAAACATTTTCACACAACGAGTTTTGACGGTTTCAAATGTTGTCGACAACCGGACAAATCGTTTGGCAGACTTCAAATGACTTAAAGGGAAAATAATTAAGGCGCAATCTATAAGTTTCCGAGATGAAGTACGTGGTCACCCGTTGATGGCTGTTTCAGAGGGAAGTGTACTAGAAATAAAAATGAATAGACGAATTAGGTGTGAAGAGATTCAGCATATATTACAGACAAGTAAACTGCCCTTGCTTCGCTTCAGGAAAATAGGCCTTATATTAGTGAGACAGACAAACGCACAGACAAACAGACAAAAATTCTAACAACTATTGTTTTGCGTTTTATTGCGTTAATAAATGCCTGTAATAATGTTTTTTCTCATATATCGTTTATGCACAGAAAGCGATCAGTTAGAATTTTATTATTAGTAGTATTGATTAGATTAGGGAGCGGTTACGTTTTCCCACGAGTACCTCTGAATGAGGGGAACAGTATCGCGTTGAATACCCCACAATCTCAGAGATGTATGAAAATAATCCCGCTATATTTATGCCGTGTCTTGCTTGATAAATTTAAAGCAAGCTCGTCTCTCCAACATTATTACGGGTAGGCAATCCTGAATATACTAATACAATTAAAAAAGTTTCAAAATTAACTAACATTAACCAAAGTGAAGTGCTCGAGAAGCGCAAAGAACATTTTATTACTGGTTTTTTGCACTCCGAAGTTATGGTGTCCATTCATTTACAAATTCAAAGGAGCAATGTCGTAGAGGATATTAACAAATGCTTCCCAGAAATCCACTGCTACGGATAAAAACCGATTAGCTTATAAAATGTGGGACTTAATGTGCTGCACAGTGGTAAAAAATATAAGTTACCCTTACCTAAATCCACGATTCGGTATATTCATTCCACTAAAACGTGCTAAATGTCCCACGTGTAAGGATTCAACAGGGGAGAGGTTTCGTGTCATTACCTTGGCTGACATACTAGGATACATCACTGTCGCGGGGGATTAACGCACCTTACACTTAAATGTTGCTTACTGTTTTTATGTACGAGTAAATAACTTAACTTTTGGACTACATCCGCTGTGTGGAATATTTTTCTTATGTATATTCAGTCAAATTTTTGCTTTCTACATGCATTCCAAATGGGATTTCTGTCCACTTTGAGTCTGGGAAAGTATTAGCATTGAATTTGAATAGAGCAAACAGAGGAATTGTTCAAGACAATGTGGTTTCGTAGGCGTTTTTTAAATTTTCCATTCGTGTCGTAAACCCGAACAACTGGCATAAAAGGAAAAACAACAAAATAAAAATACTAGCCCTCGATAACCGGCAACTTATTCTTAAAGAGACTCATTTTTCTACTAGAGTTATAAAATTATTAGCTTCAATTTTCTTGTTTTTATTATTATAGACCGGTAACAACCCTATCAATAGTAATTTAACGACTTTATCGTTATTGTTTAATCAAACCTTATTATCGTCGCCACAAAATATTTAATTTTTGAAAAAAAAAAAAAAACAAAAAAGGTTTTTAATGTTTTTTTGCAACAGACATAAATTGAAGTGTCTATGTGTATCTTCCAATAAAATATTAATAACCAAGCGAAATATACTATTCATATAACACCTAAACGTAATGAGTGTTTCTAGAATTATTGTTTATTTGTATGACACTTAGCAATAGCAATAGCAGGAAATTTTATAAGTGTCTGTCTATTATAATATCCGAACGAAACAAAACACTGTTATGATTTTATAATGGATTTTAATGACTTTTCACACTCTTCACACTTTACACTACATGTCACTTCGACGTCTTGTCTCTTCAAGATCAGGATCACAACTCCGTCCTAAGTACGCGTACTACTGTCTATATAATGAATTTACATTATATTACATTTTCTTACACTATATAGCAGTTATACTGAAGCCGTTAAAATTTTCAAGGACTGTACCAGGTTCTTTAATATAGAACCGTGTTATGTTCTATCTCGGTACTTCTAAGGTTAATGAAATCACAAACCTAAAGTTCCCTAGCGGTCGCATATAAAATAAACAGCGCCACCCATTGGACGCTAACTACATATAGGTGTTGGACTTAAATAATTTACGCAAAAATTGGACTTCATGGACCTTATCTTCAAGAACCTTCATATTCGAAACCAGAAAACTAATTTTGATAGGATAAGATGACAACTAACTTGATATCAAAATTTATTAAAATTGCACCTTGATAATATCTGATACATAAACATCACATACAAGTAATCTTGGCCCAAAAACCTAACACCATCGACGCTATCTATGTATGTAGTAGTTGTGTGTCCACTAACATATGAAGAGCTTAAAGCAAAAAGCCATGTATTTGAAGATACCCAATCACTCGATTGTAGCGTGTGCTATGCTATGTTGAGCATTTTTTATAGATGTATAAAACTGAAGGCTTAGAGCAGAGGTTCCCCACTTTTTTTCTTGTAAAACGCTTACAAAATTTAGATGGTTCCGGTGGACCGCCTGCAGCTACATTTATACCATGTCCCCAAAACTCGACAAAAAATTTTAAGATTAAATCTAATTATTACACGTTGTACTGAATATGGAATATGCAAATTTTTACAAATAACAGTCGTTGAGCTTCCTATAATATTATCTGCCTAGATTGATAGGTGAAGTCAAGCAACAATCGAAAGCAGATAAATTTTTGTGGACAATTGTAAACCACCATATTTTTGTCACACCAATGTAAACCCCCCTTGAGCTTCCCATGGGCCTGGACCACTTTGGGAACTAAGGATCTAGAGTACCTGTCAGATATTGGAATTCTAGTAGATTTAATAGTACAAGCAATTTTTGCAGGTATATAAAAATTTTAAACCTGATACCTGATAGTGATAGTTAAGAGACAAGCTATTGGCTTACAAAAACTCTGTACCTACCTATTGTAAGGAAACGCCACAAGCTAGCAAGCTTAAGACATCTTTGAATTGATAAAGGCAGCACAAAATGGCGAAAGCAAGCAAAGTGACTTCCAATTATAGTTACTAAAACTTTAATGAAATTAAATGTAACCTGCCGCCAAAAATAAATGAAATCCAAACAAAAATATCGATTAAAATCAAATGTTTATTACATAAATTTTGCTTTAAACGAAACTGTTGTTGAGATTTTATTTACCCATAAAAATGAAATCTTAAGACAGCGCATCTAAATAATCTTTTAAGCTTATTTATGTATATAATTATCTAGGTTATTATATATTTTGTAAATTTAGGCTTTTGGCTGCCTATATTCTCAAATGACTATAGACTTTGTAAGTTTACGCAATAAATAGGAAATATTACTTAAAATTATCTATAATGATTATGAGCGTGTTTCATTCCAGTAACTGTTCATTTCATCGTTCAGTTTATCGTTAAAATATCGTTAATGAGAATTAATTAATTGATTTTAAACTAGTATTGTATATGTGAAGTTGATATTCCTTATATTGATAAAGAAGCGTGGCGAGGACGTATTACTATGTACGGAAAAGTAACTGTAATATAAATTTAATTAAAATCTATAACAAATATTAAATTACATGAAATGAATTTTAAACAATCAAGACATTAACTAAACGTTCAATTACAAGATTATATTTAGTACATAATTATGCACAAGTGATGAGCGTATAGATTAGGCTTTATAAAGCAAATGATCACTTAATTATATTTTTATAAAGTAAACATAACAAAATTTGCTTTTTCACTGAGTATAATTAAATTTCAAAAAGCAATTTGAAATGGTAGACTTAAACAGACTTTACGAAATAAACAAATTAAAAGCGTTCCATAGTTATTCCAGTGGCGACTTCATTAGAAAAGTTTGTTTCCCTCAAAGCTGAGCCCCGACGGTATTAATAAAGTTTGTTGCGGCCGGTCCAAAGAAACGTGTTAATTATCACACTCCCACCCTGTCCTTCTGTCACGTGATCGAATACCTGCTGACTTAGGAATCTTGTATAGATATTCTACACTTTTACAAACATTTTATACAAACACTAGCAGAGGCCGCTTCTGCGCAAATGTTTCAATAGTTTTAAGCATTGTTTTAACATAGTTCATCATTCAAAATGTCTTCTTTTACAATAAATATTGCATCTGCCAAAGATCTTATTATCTTTAATAGATAATATCTAGCGCAAAATTAGTTCTGGATCGTGTACTCGCGCCAGCCTCATTTCTGTTTATTGCTCTTAACGCATTTAACATTGCATTTAATATGGTTTTGCTATTAGTATTTCACCTGTTCCGTTACATATAAAATGGGATAAATGTTTAATTTGGTCAAATCTAAATTATTAACTAAAGATATATTATCTGGAAGACCGTTCTCTTGAGCGGAATTACGAAAAGTCCCAAAAAGTTGTCTATCTGTAATATTTTTGGAACAATATGTATTAGATATCGTATTTGTATGTAAATATTCGTGAAATTTTCACGTCATGCATATTTATGCACTAATTATATTCCCGTTTATCTACGCTTATAGGTGAAAAGACGATTACATTTTATTAATTTTTTTGTCAAATAAGAAGTCTCAAGACGCCGGAGTTTCCTTTTCTGATGAGATTTCGAAACAGGAAAATGAATTCGCAACCAACTGACCAGGCTGTCCTGATGTGTGAATGTATGAAACTATTTATGATGAATTATTTTGCATCTGCGCAGCTTCACGACTAAACTATGTAGCTTATGTGACATGTAACTTCTTATATAAGGTAAAGCTAAAAGGTTAGATTTAAATTCTAGTTACGTGAAAGTACTGAGCTAACTAAAAGACAACACCCTAATGTAAGAAGTTGCAACAGAAAAGCGAGAAGTTTAAATATGGGCTGTCAACAATACTAAGAAAATAAGAGGCAAGTTGGTAGTGTAGAATTCTCAATGAAGTCAATATTTTACAACCAAAGAAACTTTTATTATATCACGTATTTAGAAAAAATCTCTATTTTTATTCCTTACTAAAGTTAAAAAGAAAAATTGAAAACATAACAAATTTAATAGGTTCTTTAAACTTTGCGAAACAGCTGTTGGAACTGTGGGAACACGGTTTATCGGGGAACGCAAAAGTGATAATAATGGAGGCTCATAAAGAAGTGTACGGCACCCGATAGATTCCACAAACTTTTACACAAGTCATTTGGGAGGACATTTTTAGAGGATGCTATTAGGCAACCATTAAGAAATAATAAAAAAAATATCTTGCTGCCTTTGATTAAAATTATCATTACAATATTTCCTTTGACAGAATTAGGTACAAATTTTAATTCTCAGCGATTTATTGGAACTCTTTTCACCAGGAATAGGACAGAAGCATCCGCTACAAAACATAAATTCCATTGAATGGTAAAAACTAATATTTGCTATAAATCGACGTTACAAGTGCTAACTGAGTGGCTATATGTTCCGCACACATGAGTAAATCCACAAAATCGCTTGGCTTTGCGAACTGCACTTGGGCTTTGTAATCCTTTCAGGAGATTAGTGTTTAGAACGTACGGAGCCAATATGACGTCAGTCTCGCTTATGTATTTAATTTTGCCTATTTTCATAGTTTTATGTCTTATACAATCCTAACATGGGATAAATAGGGGGACATTAATTTAATATTTGTAGTGCAGAAAAGAGCAATCAGAGCTTTATAGACTTTATGGACTAGCTTTGTAGCCTGTCCATATTATCGTAATTTAATATTTCTGACAAAAATTAATATGTACAGGCAGAAAACTGATACACACAATCGTGAAAAAAATAGGCATAATTTGAGTTTGTCATCATATTGCCTTTGAAAGGTTCAGCGTTTTTATGGGGCTTTGAGTTATTTTTTTAATGAAATTTAAAATTCCAAAATTGATTCAAAGTTACCTATTGGATTGGATATATTAGAGATCCAACACCGTCAAAGACACACCGCAAAGACTTTGCGGCTAACACTCATAGTCTACTCACCTTGAAGATGCTAAGTTTCGGAGCGAAACAAGTGTTGTTGATGGTATGTATGTTGGTATATATTTTTAATTATTCTAAATGCATGTTTTCCTTTGAGGGAGGGAGGGAGGTTCTATGCATGTATGCATGAAGTATATACCATCATACATTGTGCTTACGGATTGTTCCGAAGTAAAATAATACTAATTTAATAAATCTGTCTAATACTGGTTTGCCAAACTACACGTATTTATCGGAATAATAGCGTTTTCGAATATTGTCCGAATAATTTCTTAGACCTTTTTCTGACGTGTACAGACAAGAAGTATCAAAGTGTCTTATATTACTTAAAAAAGACGTACCTAAATAAATTATAAAAAGAACATTCATATTTTCCGAATATACAGTAATAGAAGTACCTACTTCGTGTGTGTAGTTCAGTGATGTTTAAGGCTTTATAGTTTGTATAATGCTCGGAGAGGTCTAACTCAAGTGGTCTAACAAATAACTCATGTCTCCGTTTTCAATCAAGCATATATCAAGAAAATTACCGAGTATCAATCATTCCATAAAATCAAATAATAAATTTAGTATTCGTAACAACAAAGGTAACAAAATTCGTAACAATAACGATATGAATTGAATTGAAAAATACACCTGATTTATAAAATAAATCGGAGCGCAGAATAATAATACACACAGAATGTATTATACAAACATAGAATAATGTTAGCGAATACGTAGATAGAAATTATTTTGAGGAGGGAAAAAGGGGTGGAGAAAGGAGATAAGTAGAGAGAGATAAAAACATTAACTGACTTTCAAGTAGGATAAAATATTTTAACCGATAAAAGAAACGAAAACTGGAATAAGTTTTACTACAAACTTTGGAAGCTTGTACTTTCCAATTGAAACACTGTTGATGTATATATTTCGATTGGAAATATAATATTTGCACGTCATTAATGTGAAATAAAGTAAAGTATCAATAGATAATGCCGTTTCAATAATTTTGTATGCTTTTTCGAAATATTATTTTATGTAACAATAAAAACTCGTTTTGCAATTTTGAATGCTCCTAAATTTATTTATCTTAATCATGTATAATAAAATAAAATAGAAATAACATAAATAACTTTATAACAAATAACATGAGTCTATTGATCGAAATAAAAATTTCCATCAGTCTATTTTCCCAGAATAAATATTTACAAATTTACAATATAGCATATAGTCAAAATATTCAGTGTAGGTATAAGAAATATTCCAAGGTGCAAAGTTAATTAGTGTATTTTGTTTGATTGCCGCCATCAGCGCGCCGGCTGCTCGGAACTGCTACGCTCAGGTGACTGGGACGTTATAACTAAATGGCTCGTTTTCTTTCTCCTCCAAAAATAACATGCTAATAAACGAAATGTTCGTACTGACAGCCGAGTGTTATGCTCTGTGACCGGCATAAAGACCGACGAAATTATGAATGAGTTATAAGAAAGGTTCTACCTCTATAAGTAATGTTATCGTAGTACATAAAAGTAGGTTTCAAGTTTACTGCATTATATGGAATATTACTTAGTGATTTCCCTGAAATTTTTTGTCTTTAAATTTGTTTAAACTTATTTTTTGTGTTATTTATAAACTAAGGTTTAATTATTTTTATTATAAAATATATGAATTGATGTATATGTATATGTATACAACCCGCTCTCACTTCGCCGTGCAAAACGTGTTTCGAAACCATGGCTAGAAATAGACTACAATATATAGACTTTATAAAATAAAGATCGGAGGAGGAGACAGAAGTTCATTATCTCAGCGGATGTATGAAACTCTATACCTACTATAAATTATAATGAGTATTTGTAACAATTAAACAGTAGTGGCTATTTAGGAATTATTTGAAACACGTCTTTAAATGTTTGAAAATTTTAAAATTTCGAAATTTGTAATTTCCCAACAATTAATTCAAAGGTAATAGACACTGCCTTCAGTACTGGCATTTCGATTATTCATCCCCTTACTCCCTTAAAGTGTTCAATGTAAATTTTATTGGATAAATTCCATTCTTAATGATATTTCATCTCCTCTAGTCAACGCAACAAATTGTTTCATGTTTAGAGTTCCGTAATTTACTTTAGTAAGGAAAAAACAACCCTTGCATAGGACATTTGTCAGTATTTTTCTTGTGTCTGATTTTCTCCAAACGTAGTGGGTACCGTAACAATGCAAAAATAACAATCTAAGTACACATAAAATATATAATTAAATGCCTTAATAACGAACGTGAAAAACGAATTCTGATTTTAGAGTTAAATTTAAAGGAAGTTGACTTACAAATCGAACAAAAAATTTTATCAACTGTACATACGAGTATATTAGGGAATGGATAAATATGTGCCCAAAGTAGCTAAATATTTAAAAGACAATGTAGCCTTGGCTTACAAGAAATCCTAAATTCTTAAATTTCTGGAAATATCCATGGATACTTTTACAGTGTGTCCGGATAAGACGTGAATGGTTTTTGGAGAGCAGAATTAACAACGAAATTCATAATACAAAGTCATTTGAAATTACCGTCTATTTTATTGTCTGTCAACTATTTGAACCATTTGCAGAAGGGAATGATACTTCGCAAATTCCAATATAACGTGCATATTATCCATTTCAAAGTGTTTAATTACAATAACCCTAACAAGGTATTTAAGAATGGAATGAATTATATAAGAGATACACTAATATATATGTATACAATAATTTATTCCCAATTTAATAATTCTAACTAACTTTCAGCTTACATAAAAATGTACATGAAAGGCTTTTTCTTAAAAGATGAACAATCAAATAGAAATATTAGCAATACTGAACCATCTGCAAGAATAATAAAAATGAGAATGGCTAGTAGGTTTGACCTGCTTACTGGAGTCATGCGCCGTATTTATAAGATTTGGGAATAAATGCCTATCACATAAATTGTCTTGTATGCTGGTCAAGACATTTATAATATAATGATTACTGAATTTCAATTCAGTAGACATGCATAATTAAAATAGTTCCAAATGTTAAGCAAATAAAAATGAGACTGGTTCGGAAAATATGAATAATCACACGTAATAATAAACTTTTTAGAGAGGTATTAGTGTATTACATAATAAATAATATTGAAAAAATTAAAACAACCGTAGTATTTTCAGAAATGTTGATATGGCAAAATTACATTGAAGATAGCATTCAATAACTATTGAACTTATATTCCCGTCCATCGTGCATATACCGGCATTGCTTTTTGACTTTACGAATGTCCAATCCAATAAAGAATCAAAACATATAAAGTGTGTTATACTTTGTATGGACCAGCAAGCAATGTTCAATTAAAAATTTGTATACGTACTTAAACATAAATATAGTATAGGATATATGAGTAAATCCCTAAAAAATAAAAATCATATTTAATAACTCCATTCCCCGGTAGACTAGACTCTCTCACGTAAAGAAACGCTTTAAATCAAAGTTAACAAATAACAGTAGTTAATTTCAGCTTTGTGAATTTGTAGCAGTAATGCTGTGAAAGAGAATGTATAGCAGGGCACAAGTTGCATCTGCTGAGTGTAGTTCGCAAAGCCGGAAAGATTGTAAGGATTTATCAATATACGTATTCGCCTTCGATATTGCTCTGTTACCTAATACGATTGAAACTAAAACTTAGGGTGGTTCTTTTATATTGTTATATTGTTAAATAGATTTCTAGTATTTTTCTCGCAAAATACTAAATGTGTTTGAATTCTTAAGTCGAAATAAAAGAATTGCATTTTACTAAAGATATGTAAAACGTCTTTCCTTATAGTATTGGTTTGGGCCCGGATTTACGATACGCCAAATTTGCAATCGCCTACGAAAGCAGACTGTCTGAAACAATTCCTTTGTTTGTTCTATTCAAATCCAATGCTAATACGCTCACGGAATCAAAGTGGACGGATGTTCTTTTTATCTTCCAGAAAATAAAAATTTAAAATAGAAAAAAAAATTGTAGCGGTCAATATTAATCGTAATAGAGGTTTTTTACCTATCGTGATTTTTATGAGTTTTATTTCAAATTGTTGATTACGAGTTTATTTGCAATACTTACTATACTTGATTATGAAACAAGGTGGATATCTGAATTTAAAAATCGGCATTCCATTTGATACAGGAATCTTTAGAAACATTCAATTTAATTTTTTTTAAACATGTGATTTTTTAACAATAATTTGTATCAAAAGGACACCGCCTCTGGTGGAATTAACGAAACTCAAACTTCGTTTCCTTAAGTAAGATCAGTTATTACTTCGATGCAACTAAACGTAACAGCGTATTTAATCTAGATGCAATCTTATTGGTGTGCATGTGACAATGAAATGGGGTTAGGATGGGCGGACATGCGGGACTAATCCCGCGTCAATTAAGTACTTACATGTAGACAATGAGAACAGCCTACCGCATGAATCTACTGGGTGCACCTGCCACGCACTGTGATATGCAGATTCTCTTTGTACATGACAAATATTCCTATTGCGAGCACAATAAGCATAGATGCATTAGTAATCCCTGGCCTTTACTACTACAGCATTATTCATCGTTATCAATGAACAATAAATAAATACCACTCACAAAAATCACTTTGTTATATTTAGTATATACTAACAATCGTAACGAACACGGCTATGAAGAGTTTTAGCAACGGAAATTATGGACATAACCCTTAATAACACAATTTAAGGAGATTGCGGTTATCGAGTACTGTTATAGGGGCGTAGAGGGTGGTAAGTAACTAAATAATCACATTACTGTTAATTCAATCAAAGCTGACGGTATCAGAATTAATCGATAGTACGCTCTTCTTAACAATACAGATAATTAGCAGGATTTGAAACAAAAGTTTACATAAATATGTTAACAAACGTACAGTCTCAACACTTGTGTCATAAAAAATGTTGTTAACAAACAAAAATATACCACATAATTATAAACAGTGTAATTTAATTAATTTAATCATAGGAACTTGAAAACGTGCCATGTAAATGAATAACGTAATTAACTTACGTAACATGAAAGGAATAACAAGCCGCTGTTGGTAGATCCATGTAATATCATGAAATGTAAATCGCAAACAAGCCGCACTTGGAGCCAGATTGAAGACAATAAGCCAGTAAAACGATGTTAAGTTACCTGTCATTTAGAAGAGAGCCGAGCCGCTCGCAGCTCCTGGAGCCGCGCCGTCCCGTTTCAATTCGACCCACTTGCTTCCACGATGCGCGACATTATTCAGCTGGAGTAATTTTTTGGACCTTTGTAAACATTTTTCTCCTGTAAAAGTAAATATTATGAAAGTATATATTTACATATTTATAAAATGCTATGAAATTATTCCATTTCAGTCAGGATTTTAATATTTTTATTTAATTATTATGCCAATTAATTGACACAATGTTTTGCCAGCAAATCGATAACAATTACAATATCAAAGAGTTGTTTAAGCTATTAGAACTGTGGGACTAATAAGTTAAAATGAGCCCAGGGCTCGTGATTCTACCGTCTTTTAAACTTTTAGCGTAAGTTACGAAATTACTCTTTATCAATTTTTTTTAATTCCTTACATTCTATGTACATGTTTTGTTTATATGTGCAAAAATCAATATCTTATTAATGAAAATTATTAGTTATATTACACATATACTCGTATGAACATTACGCGCGTTTTTGGTATACACATATCAGGTTCTCACATTACATATAATCATTATAACTTGTTTGTTATGAATCGAAGTCAAAAGTCATTCATTAAATATTCCAAAGCAATCAAGTCACTGGTGCTATAATTTCCTTTGCGCTACCGGTAGGCGTGATTTCTTCAATTTGATTTAATAACTTACTTTTATTACAACGGTTGTTATGCATAGAGTAAAAAAAAAGTTAAAAGTAAATAAAACAGTACACTTTATTCAAATATTAGTTATGCGTTGTAAAATTTTAGTGCAGTATTGTATGGATGTACTCAAATTGTATGAGCTAACACAATCGTAAGCATTTTCAGCATTTCCGACTACTACGAAGTTATTAACAATTCAGTATAGTACACAAATAACGCTCGCGTCGCTTGTACTATAACTATAAAGTTATCTACGACAACGAACAGTTTTAAAATATATTATCAGCTTTTAACTAACAAAAGTTTCATGGTCCTTCGAGTCGCCATACCAACGGGAGCAACGCAAAGTAACCCTATCCTTATTATTATATTATAATAAAGATATAGTTACAAATAATCAATAAGCGTAGACAAATAATCAGAGACTTTGCTTTACTACATATTATACTTTGCTACATATTATATGTAGTTATCACAAAGATATAAGAAACATGACGTCATTCACAATTATCGTTTAAATGTGGTAAAAAATTAAATATCCTAACATTTTTTTAATAATAAGTATGCTTCCAAAAAATACACTCTAATAAAAATAACTATAAATTTGAACATAATATTTGAATCAGAATAATTTTCAATGCACTCGTTCAATGTGATATTACCAATAGATTGACGGTAGAACAATGGCGTGGTAACTGATATAGTGAACGTGGAACTAATCCAGTGTCTATGATGCAATTGTACGCGAATATTGTATACGCTCTGCCGTGGTCTGACGTAACTCGTGATGCAATACTACCTTGTGATGTTTTTTTTTTTCACGAGAATTATGTCCGCGCAACTGTCTTTCTCAAATGAGTTATATATTTAGTTATACCGACTATACATCACGTCTATTGTGTACCTTAGACTGAGTTAAGGGGAAAACAAAAAAAAAAACACTCGTACTCCTATACTATGACTTTATATGTCATATTTAGGATGGAAATATATGTATTTTTTTATTATTAAGTACAAGTAAACAATGCACAATAAGTAGTTTATTGGTCCCACAGGTCAATGCTTCTGTTGTTCACAATTACTTATCAGTTGTACTACGAGTATAAGGAAAATAACAAATAAAACTTATTACATTAACAAAACTTCAAATTGATCATAATATAACTATCATTTTGAATATCAGAGATATTATGGAGCTGCGTAACAGTAACCGAAACTATCGAATATCCGAAATAAAAATATATCCGAAGTCGAAACCGAATCTGATAAAATTCTTCGAATAATTTCGGATAGAGGCAGAGTCTAAATAAAGCACTTTATGACTGGTTTACGTTGACCGAGCCGATACATAAGCCGCGTCATTCTCATTTTAGACACAACATATTTTTTAACTACTTATTATTCGTAATTATAATGCTAATAATAAACGTAGAAACAAAGTCAAACTTTGTAAATACATTATATTTTTTTCCTAATTGTATTTTACCTAATATCCGTAACCGAAATTATCCGAAACAATCGAATATCCGAAATAATTTCATACGCGTAACCGTAACTGAAATCGATAAAATATTATTCATATACGCGTATCCATACCCGGATCCGTAATTTCATATCAATAACGTCCATAGTATCATAGAATATGATATGATATTCATATATACATGTGCTTACAAGTAACTTATAATATACTGGCGGCCCCCTCCGACTTCGTTAAGGTACAATAATTAATGTTATATACATGATTATACAAAACATTACGTTTTTTCCTTAAGTAGACATCATTAGGACATCAAATGTAAGGGCAATGATAATATTAAGACTTAAGCGCAAATTTTGTTTCGATCTTTGGGTTTCTCACTTATTTTATTTTTTGTTTTATAAATATTAATTTATGTTGTTATGTAAAGCTTTAAGATCTCTTTATATATTGAATATAATTTACAATAATTTAATATATTTTTGGTTATATATCCCTGTTTATTCCTCCAAAGCTTTTTACCTATCTTACACATTATAATAAATAGTCATCGTCGATGTCAATGTATATATAGATGGAGTTTCTGCTGAATGGCATTCAGTCAACTAAGTTACTGTTTTTTTTTAAACCAACAATATCTGTATAAATATCTGTATATACGAGTGCAATAATCTATGTCCTAGTACTGGATATCCTAAAATGATGAGATATCTCTGCGTGACCCTTTTAGGGGAATTTTTAAATAAAAAATGAAATAACGATATATTAATTTCTGACTATTTCCCAATTTCATTAAAAACGTTTGACCGCCTTGAGACACATATATTTAGATTTTATGCAACTCAGTATATTATTTATTTAATTCAAGTGATTTTTCTACCATTTTGTATCTCAGTTTATATACACTAATATTTATCTGCTTTAGTTTAATTAAATGGCTCTTCTGTCGTTTTGTATGTATGTATATGACACATCTTTGGTTGAACATGTCCTAGAGTACGTGTCGTGACTCACCTAAAGCGGTGACATGGAAATTCTTCTCGGAAATTTTTAGAATTCGACAGTGTACTAATGTTACAGAGATTCATTTAGTTGTCCGATACCCGTACACAAGTTAAACATGAACTTGACTTAGTTTTCAATTCGATGTACCTTCTGTTTTGAACTTGATTTGATTGATTAACACCTTCCGAGACGATTCGAGTATATCAAGTTTGAATTTTGACTTTCTGATTATTACCAAACTTTTACTTAACTTTTTGATTGAAGCATAAAAGATTATTAACATTTTTTATACACTTAAAAAAACTGTTACATTTACTTCACGATGGTAAGGTTTCTTTGACCTTAAAAGTACCTACCAATAAGCGTTACTTATCATCAAAATCGATTGACAACTCGATCTTACAGGGAATACACTTCTAGGATTTTAAAAGATTAGACTGGGGGTGGTAAGATTCAATTTGAAATAACTTTTGTATTTTGATTTATAAGTGTTCTATATATGGTGGGAATCTTCTTAGATGTTTGTGGAAGCAATGGAGAAACTATCTATGATTCTCGTAAATAGACATTTGTCGGTTATGAATGTTATTTTCACCATTTTTTTTTTATGGTAACAGCCAACAAATGAACAGACGAGCCACCTGATGGTCAGTGATCATCGTCGCCCATGGACATCAGCAAGATCAAAGGTATCACTGATGCGTTGTCGGCCAGGAAACGAGAAGGTAAAAAAGAAGGTACTGGCTCTCAAGCCCCCAGCC